>JAYESA010000007.1:66880816-67033316 GCA_036927795.1 Iris macrosiphon | reverse complement strand
AATATACAGGTTAGTATAGTTAGTTATTTAGTTTAACATGTTAGTTAGTATACATTATTATTTATTAGTTAGTTAGTTGGTATATATATACTTTAGTTGGTAGATTGGTATTAGTTAAGGTTAGTTACCTTGTGATACAAAGGTAATGTCAAGGTATTGGTGGATACTCGAGGTATTGAGTTTGAGTATCAAGATGGGTGTGTAGGTAGTGAGATACGCATTGGTTCAAAGCCAAGGTATCTAATTTACATTAGTTAGCTAAGGTTACTATATATATTGCCTTATGTATATATAAATTAGTAATTTTATATTTAAAAGCTGCGTATCCTGCGATACGGTGCTTTGTGTGTATCATAATATCTTAGCTTAGCTATTGTGGCCTAGTTACATAGTGTATGGACCTAATATCCTAGAGATGGACTCATACGACTTAGAAATAGCTAGTTTGACAAAGTTTGACTTATTTGACCTAGAGTTGACCTAGTTTGACTGTTTTGACTTAGAAATGACTTCATGACCTAGAATTGAACAAGTTTAACTTAATTTTATTATAAAACCTCATATTGATGCAAGATTCCATGTATAGGTCTGTTTGACACCAGTTCGGACACAGTTTGATATTCATTGCTCTGGACCATAGGCGAGTACATTATCCGATAGTTTCCATTATTTGATAATTACTATAATGCAAGTATTTATAAATGTTTTACATGACTCTTCATACATTGGTACACGGCCTAGTATACACATGGATCAGTCATGGGATATTATATATTATTTCATAATTTCTAGTATTCTCATATGGTTAAATAGATAATGTTTAATATTAGACAATGTTAAATGTTCAATGCTAAATGTTAAATGTTCAATATTCAATGTTCAAGGTTTAATGTTTACAATGCCTTGAGTATCTTGCATCGTAACGTATCATCGTTGGATCCATTATACTAGTCGGGGGAAAGGGAAAGTGTTAGCTAGATATGTGATCAAATCCTAGACAATGTTCAATGTTTAACTTAGACAATGTTTATCCAATGTTAATTAGATAATGTTCACCCAAGGTGATCACATATCTAACTAGTATTTCAATCACTTAGTATAGTTACAGTTCTTTACCATATTCTAGTTCATTGTCTCATTCTATTTTATTGTCTTGTTCTATTTCATTGAGATCAGAGTATACAATATTGTTCTTGTTTACCTGTTTCTTCTACCATAGTATGATATTGTTCATTATTTCTCGTCTTGTATTATATTCTCTATTTTTGTTTATAGTCCTTATCAATTAATTGGAACTGCTATTGGCTTGTACTTTGCTCCAATCCTGACTGGATATATTTTTTAGATGAATGGTTAGTGAGGATGTGTCCCACGTACTATGGGCCAACATATATAGTGTCACCTGAGGATGTAGTGCCAAATACTGAGGCCATTTAGATTTTCATATCTTATAGTAGTTGTTTCTAGTTAGACATTGGATTGTATTATTATTTGGAGATCTTGAGTTGTGTTTAGATGTTGAGTTGGACATGTGATGTATTGAGACTTGTATTTCTTTTTTTTCTATTACATATTGTGCTTATATCTTCCTTTAGTTTTTATATGTGATTGAGTATTGACTACCCTTTGTTATATCATCATATTGCTCCTCCATTTGGAGTTGAGATGACATGACATGTATTTTATATGTTGTTGAGATGTTAGTTAGTTAGAGTTAACCCAGACAACGTTCTACCGTCGATGTTGCGGCGTAGGCTGGGTGTACCCACGTACTCGTGCCTGAATATCTGAGCATGGGTCATGACATGCTTTTAGTGGTGGCCTATGCAGGTCCAGCTTCGCAATAGTGTGATATGTGGAAGTGTAACAGCTTAGTTGTACTACTGTGAGCCTACGATATGATAGGATATAGGATACTAGGATGAGAGCGTATACTCAATCACAACTAGAAAATAATTCCAAACCTAATTGAATCTTACCATCTTTATTCTGAATATTGCTTTCCTTAAAAATTTATATCCTTCTTTGATGATATCGTATCTTACCCAATATTAATTCCTTATTTAGAATCTGTCTTCTGGATGTCGCCGAAGACGCGTTCCTAGCGCTCATGCACAATGTCAGCGAGATCAGTCACTTCATCACCTATGAGGGCAGCACCATAAGACATTGTTCCAATAGCTACTTTTCAGAGGTCTACTTCACCAATCTAGGTGGGCATTTCTGTAGCAGCTTTCGGAGGTGCTCTACCTCCTGTACAGAGGACAACGCCAACATTTTTAGGGGATCTTTCATTCCCGCCATCCGCAGTCGATCAGACGTAGATGTTCGCACTCTTTCAGTACTTGATAGAGGCACATCAGTGATAGTCAAAGGTTATGCGACAGATCATTGAGAATTCTTACTAGATTATGCTTGCAACAGTTGAGAGGGTCGCCTTAGTCCAGCCACAGACGATATCGCCTTATCCCGATCCGCAGCAGCCGAGGCCAGGAACTATTATTGACTTCAAGAGGATGGGGCATAAGGACTTTAAGGGCACCGATGGAATTTTGTTCGCAGACGACTGGATAGAAGACATTGAGAGGGACCTGCAATTGACGCAGATTCCTAAGAGCTTGCAGGTAGAGATAGCTATAGTATGATATTCGATGTTGTGCTGACATGGTTCAGGACAGACCCCAAGATATCAGCATCGAGACTTACTTAGGAAGTAATCAAAGAGATTTCAAAAAGAAGTTCTTTTCGGATGTGGCTCATAGTACTTTGGAGAGTCAATTCCAGAACCTCGTCAAGGAAAACTTGACAGTGGACGAGTATGCGGTGGAGTATTGCCGATTGGGATAATTTGTTGAAGTACAAAATCCTTGGGCCAAGGCTAGGAAGGTCAGGAAAGGACTGAATAGTGCGATTAAGTCTCATACTAATAGAGACCGTACTACTACTTTTGAGGAAATTCTGAGACAGGCACAACGGACGGAGGATGATTTGGAGCTTGGCTCTAAGAGGCCGAGAGACATCGGAGGAGCGAGTAGTAGTGCGGGCCCAGCAAAGCGTGTCTACTTTCAATAGCCGAGAGTATATCAACATCAACAGTATCTTGTGCCAGTTAGGGCACCAGCTCAACAGATACAATAGTTTCAGAAGCCAGTTCATCAGACACCGCAACAGCATTAGAGGCAGACTCAGCAGACTTTTTCTTGTGCCTATTATGGAAGGCATGGGCATGATTGAGAGAACTGTCGGAAGAGGCTCAGAATATGCTTGTATTGTGGTTCCTCTGACCATCAGGTGAAGGAGTGTTCCAACAACCCGTATAGACTAGATCGAGGTCAGAGAGGTAGAGCTAGGCCACCTGTGGTACCCTAGACTGCTCAGCAACCGCATAGAGAGACACCCCATCAGGGCGGGGCATTTGTGATGGCAGTCGGAGAGGACGATACTTTAGGTGATAGGTTAGCTTGTTTCGTTCTGCTCCTTACCTTTCCTTTTCTTCCATCTGTTGTTTGTGTGTTTAGCTAGTACCTTATAGACTGTTTGTGTGTTATTGTATAGTTATTATACCCTGTCGGAGACTGCAAAACTATGATGGACAGAGACCATAGTTAGTAATTTCTTTTAAATTGTATGTTGTATATTTTAGTTTGGACAGGGGTAGACCTAGAGGGGGTTACGATCATCTTTAATTTCGAGGACAAAATTTTTCTAAGGTGGGTAGGATTGTCATCCTCACTTTTTCAACTAGGGATAATTTGGTAATTTGACCTAGTTATTTAATTTTAAGAATATAATATTAATATTAGTGGGCCATGTATATTTATTTATCGCTTGAATTAGTTATTTAATTATTAGAGTGCTGTATTTAATTAGAGGCTTGTAGCATTTAATTTAGTTAGTAGACTAGCCTATTTAATTTGACTTGTGTAGTGGATCCAACTTGTTAGATTAGATTCATGGACCAACATTTAATAATAGTTAGAATTGAGCCCAATAGTAAGCCCATTCATTAAGAGGATGAATTAATTAGTAAAACTAATTAGACTAGAACCTTTCCTCCTTAATTAATTTCTTCATGAGAGGCCCCAAGGGGTATTTTAGACTTTACATAGTAGCTTGAGGGAGGGGGCAAATAAGGCCTATATAAAGGGGGTAAAAACTTTCTCTCTCTTTATTTTTTATTCCAAATTTAGATCTAAAATTTTTTTTAACCAAATTCCTTCATCCCAACATTAAATTTCTTCCCAATTTCTTTCTTAATCATTATTGGAGGCTAGTAGAGCAAGGATCTAAAAAGAGAAAGCAAGGATCTACAAGGAGGAGCAAGGATCTATAAGTTGGAGGCTCTTTTCACATAATTTAGGAATTTTATTGAGAATTCATCTCCCAATAGGTACAATTCAGTTTTTCTCCTCTAATTAGACTATAAATCTATAATTTAATGATAAGAAATCACCCCATATGCTAAGGCTACCCATAGGAATTGGAATTGGGTTCATAGGAGACCTATGGAGGAAGTTATGGTGTATTTTATGTCAATTTTGCGAGAATTCCGAGATTGACACATGTTATATTTGTCAATTGGTCAATTAGACCAAATTGACATATATTTAATTATGTGTGGCTAGTCTTGTGTCCATAATTGGATACGTGTAGTCTGTATCCCAACAATTTGGAGATACGGGTTAATTTGGAGATTTTTCCTCCGACACGGAAGGTTTGAGCATGTCATATTTTGACACGGATGTGTATCAAGGAAATCGTCTCTATGCGACGTGTACCAAGGAAATCGCCTGGTTCTGCAGCACCTTCTCCCTGCGATCCAGAATCTTCATCGGCTGCTCTGGATAATTGAGAGTCGGACCCACCTAGATCTCCGAGTGATCCAGTATATGTCTAATATCTACCACGTACCATTTCAGCTACACTGAAAGACGCGTATGATATTTTCTGACGTGTAGAATTTTGCAGAAGTTGATTTGGACGTGTGTGCATGCCAAAATTAACCTGTATCCGTAAACAGTCCTCCAAATCGATGTTTTACAAAATACCATAGAAGTTTATGATCGCCCATTATAATGTAACAAAATTTATGCCAACGGATATGTGGTATCACGCTAGACCTGTAATCTAAGTTTCACGCAATTCTGAGACAGTTGACCAAATCATCGTTTTGTGGGTCCTACGGTTTGACATAACGAGCAATTTTGTGATCGGCTCACCAGAATAAAAAACTGGACATATCGTTGAGTTTGTATCGTCATTTAGGATTTTTTTAACCTATAATTTATCCTATTTAGAGACCTTTACTTCTAGCACGTATTTTGGTGCAAAGTGGGTCACATTTGGATACCGTATTGACCTAAAATTACCTTTTTGCCCATCTGCCCAAATCGGACGAAAGTATAGTATTTTTTTACTATCTCGTTGATTCTGGAAATGTTGATGATGTCTATTTCAGCATCTATAAACGTTCATTTTGAGCCCGTAGCTTCTGATTTCTTGTGCTTGTAATATGAACTTCTATACTCTACAGATTGCTTGCCAGGCAAGTATATCTTGCCATAATACTGTTTAGTTATATTCATTTGCTTTATATTTATTTTCTATTGTACATTTCTATTTATTTTGCTATATAAAACTATACGTCCAAGAAAGACTTGGGTACAATGACGGTTGCATCGTCTTTTGTCTTTTATTTATATTATGTATGTTGACCTGTTTTACGAGACCAATCCATGATTTGAGGCATCTTTATATTATAGTTAGCCGTGACACATTTTTTACATGAGTTATGAGTCTCATATAGGACACGGACTTGCGTATTAGGTTGGCCACTTGTACGTAAAGGTCGTGCGACGAATATGGAATAACTGCTAATAAAAATATCATATTTTAGCGGACTTAGCCGTTACTAAAGATTTTTGCGTGTTATGGATGTGACACGTTAGTAGTATTGGATGGGGAGAATAATGAGTAAGCGTATGTGACTCCTTTACACTTTTTCTTATTTGTCCGCAAGCTCCGCTGGAGACGCGAGGCGTTATGACCCCTTATATATAATGCAGGCCTATGACGATCGAAAGACGTTATGCCTGAGGCCCCTGGATCTCCAAGAGAACTACGCCCATCCCATTATTTTATCCAGATAGTCAATACTAAGGAAACTTGTTCTAAAATTGAATATCACATAGACTAGTTAGGGGACCATGTTGGATGTTTACTTTCAGTACATTATTGGCATACTTTTATGTATCTTGTTACGTCCCTCTGAGGACCTGGTTCCTTTTTAGGTATAGGCGATCAGGATTATCTGCAGGAGTATAGACCGGGACTTGACGCATCATTCTCTGTCGAGGAGGTCTTACCCTCTGAGTACCCATGACTACTTCATAGCTGATGGATCTTTTTACTGTTATTTCTTTATTTGGCATTTTATCTTATATTGGAGTTTCGCTCTCCTCTATCATTTTAGTTGATATAATCGCTTGGTAGTGGATTTGTCTCCACCCGACTATTATTCTTTTATTAATTTGTACTTGAGACTTGTAGTTATTTATTTTGGTACTTCTTTACTTGTGTCTGTGGATGAGATATAGATGCATGTGACTTGTGTTGACATATATGTACCACTTGTAAATTATTTATTTATATTATAGCGTACGTTTTGTGTTATGATTTTCTAACATATTGTAGTGTCATATACATACGGTTGACATGCTACGTATTCCTAGTTTTACATATTTTTTGACTGGAACGTGACTTCTAGGATCCATACATAGCCTAAATAGTGATTATAGAACATTTAGGATTTTTATAGGATTTTTTAGAAAATAAATACGTAATTCTACTTAAGGAAACATATTAAATACATGGCCAAAATAATTATTGTAGGAATCAGTGACCATTTATATGTCCCAAACTTGTCCTATATATCCCTAAGAGCCCTAGGTATTGTTATAACCCGCACAAGGTGTAGGGATGCAAGTCAAAACCAAAGTCAAGCCTACGCCGCAACATCGACGGTAGAACGCTGTTTGGGTAATCTATCTAACAATATAATAAGCCACCAACAATATCAATATACTCAATCACAGATATAAGATAGAAATACGCACGGATATGATAAAAGGATAGAAGTGTCACGAATACAGCTCATGAGATAATAATAACATCAAATAAGTCTGAGAAAAAATACTAAACAATATGTTGGAGACAAATCCAGTACAAAAAGAATAACTAAGATGCTACAAGTCTCGGGTCATCTGTCTCAGTCGGGATGAGTCCCTCCTGAGTCCAGGTCTCTGACTCTAAGCCCACAACATCCTGAGGTCCGTAATGAGTGGGGTACTACTCCTCGGTGTCATCTGAAAAAAAATATATCTAGTCAGGAAAGGAGCAGAGTACATCTCTAACAGCAGTTCTAATCAATGATATAAACTATGTAACAGTAAATATATATAAAATATATAAAATGCAACATATAGATACAAGAGATATATAATAAAGAAAATACTGAAAATAAATACAAGAATAAATAATATGACAATTAACAAGAATACTAATGACTAAGTGAGTGAGTACTAGCTTTAACATGTGATCGGCTTGGGAACTTGATATAAGATTAATGGCCTGGCTAATCATACGTGCAGTATATGATTAACACTATTTAATGAACAAGACTTGATACAAGGAGGGTATGATCACATATCTATACTACATACTCTCCGCCCCCGACTGGTATAGTGGATCCAACCATGGTATGTCATGGCACGAGATTCTCTAGGAAGGTAGCAAATATCCCCGAGAATCAGTATCTATACATGTACAAGAAGAACAAGGAAACAAGGCTAGCACAAGATATATCATATATACCAAGGAATAACATCTCATGACGAGATCCAGATATACCAATCCGTGTAACCATCGTGTCAGAAAATCAAGGATATCTACACTAGATACAAGGAACATAGAGGATATCATAAATGAGAAACTATCAGAGAATATACTCGCCTGAAATCCAATAACAGTATCACAGATGTCCAGTACGGTGCCTCGAAGACCTAGATAGGGAATATAATATCACTACAAGGTTTCAGAATGAAAATAAGTTAAACTAGTCAACATCTAGGTCAAAGAGCCATTTCTAATTCAAAATAGTTAAACTAGGCCAATTCTAAGTCAAACCGGTCAAACTTGGCCAAACTACCTATTTCTAGGTTGTATGAGTCTATCTCTAGGATATTGGGTCCATACACTAAGAATCTAGGCCATACAAGCTAAACTAGGATACTAGGATACTAGAATTCACAAGGTACCGTATCTCAAGATACACACTAAAAAGATATGGAAATAACATATTATGCATATATAATTATCAAGAATATAATATTCTAACTAATCTACTGCTAAGTGGACACCTTAGCTTTGAACCAATGTGGTATTGCACCACTAAACCCCTATCTTGATACTCAAAACCAATACCTTGAGTATCTACCAAAAACCTTGACATTTACCTTGGTATCTCAAGGTAATGTCAAACTTGCATATAGCTACTACTCAACTCTAATGACTAAGATATATATATATATATATATATATATATATATATATATATATATATATATATATATATATATATATATATATATATATATATATATATTAATACCAAACTACCAACTAATCACTAACTACTAATACATATATACATGTACACATATATACATGTACACATATCTACATATATTGTAAACCCCCTGATTTTGCAAGAATTTTAAATTGGGATTTTTCACAATTTTCTGGAATTTTCTGGGAATTTTCTGTAATTAAAATCAGGGTTCTTAATGATTAAATGATTTTTATTTGTCAATAAATTATATTAAAATATTATGGAAATAATATTTTTGGGTGTAAAATGGAAAACTGGACTTAGGGTAATTTTTCTGGAATTTATCGGGCCCCGGACCTATTTTTTCACATAAAACAAATTAATTAATTAATTAATTATTTATTTATTTATTTATTTGATTTATCTATTTATTATTTTCTAAATAATAATCCGGCCCATTGGGCCTGAACGGCCCAGCCCATCTCCGGCCCCGCCCGTTCCCTACCGGGTCGGGTCGGGTCTGCCCAGACCCGACCCGCCGCCTCCGACCCGCTACCGGCACCCCCTCCCCACGACCCGGCTGCCCGAAATCCCCGCCGCCCCGGCCGGCCACGCGGCGCCCCGCTGCGCCACGACCTGCCACGACGCCCCGCGACTCCCGGCGTCGTTCCCCTCTTCCCTCCGCCTCCCTCGGCCTCGAGCCACCACCCTCTCCCCTTTATAAACCGCCCAAATCCTCCCCTCCGGTTCCCCCACCACTCGCCTCGCCGCCCACCGCCGGAGTTCAGCCCCGGAGACGCCGTCGACCACCGCGCCGTGCACCGCCACGCCCAGCCAGCCCTGCTCCTCCCCTCCGGCGTCCCGCTCCGCCGTCCTCCGGCCATCGAAGGTAGCAACAGCACCAGCCCGAAGCAGCTCCGGCAACAGCGGCAGCCACCTCCGCCGCCTCAGCTCCGCCTCCCAGCGCGCCTCCGCCCCCGGCCGTCTCCCTCCCCGCAGAGCCCCGGCCCCCTCCGCCTCAGCGCCGCCCTGAGCCACCGGCTGAAACCCTAACCCTAATTCCCGAATCCCCGTGTCGGCGTGTCGGACACGACACGGACACGAAAAGCCCCGGTTTCTCGGGTCCCCTTCAGGTACTCGTATCTTGCACCCTGTATCTCCGATTTTGATTCCGTAAGTTACGTTGCGAAGCCTGTATGACCCTCTCGGTGCCCGGACAAACCGCTCGGGGCATCGCATCCTGTGGTGATCGCACACCGCGATCCAAAAACAGGAAAAACAACGACCCGATTCACCCCACTCGACGGGCGATTTCGTGATCGGCTCATCGAAATCCAATTCTAGAAGTTCCGTTGGGTTCGTATCAGCGTTCCTGACCTGTTGACACTAAGTTTGGTGAATTTGGAGACCTTTGACCCTGACACGTTTTTCGGTGCAAAGCGGGCCCACAAGCGGATCCCGTTTTGACCCGAAACTGCCGTTTTGTCCTTGTCTCCAAATTAGACCCAAGGACAGGCGTTTCTAGCTAATTGATATCTTCTGAGCATGATGGTAATGTCTATTTTAGCTTTTGGACTCATCTCTGGAAACTTCCCCTAGAACAATTAATCGGATCCAAACAACAGGCAAGTACCTGCACTTCAAGTTAATCTTTATATTGTGATAATTAATTCCCTGCTCTACTAGTATCCTTGATGATTACACGTAGTGTTAGAATTCTGGATTTCATGTCTTGAATACTGGAGTTCATGTCTTGTTTTTTTATGTCGGGTGGGAGAATACTAGAAGGCATGTAGTTTACCCTTCCCTAGGATTGTTTAATAGCTGTGGTACACGACTGTCCATCAGCTGGATCTCGATTGTATTGTTTAATAGCCGTCTATGACGGCCAGATTAGCCTTATAAGCCCCTACATGCCAACTATGTATTCTAAAATACACAAGTTCATACACATAGTTTTCTGTTTGGTTATAATTCTTGTTGACTGTTGTAGTTTCATTTCCTGTTTCATCTTTATTTCCTGCTTTCTCATAATCCTGTTTATAGCATAAACTCTGAGATATTGATTTTTCTTTTATGCAATTTTCTCAATATGATACTCAATTTAATTGTCATAAATATTTAGTTTAATCTTGTTGTGCACTGTGTACTTTGCTCCTTTCCTGACTGGATCCGTTGTTTTAGGCGATGATGAGGACCTTGCCCCTACCTATTATGGTCCCTATGAGGGAACAGATGACACTTATGAGGAGCCAGATCCCACCCAGGAGACCCCTGCTGCAGAGTAGATAGCAGTAGCTATTTTATTTTATTGCTCTTTATCTTAATAATCGGGTTTGTCCCCGATTTATCTTCTGGCTTTGTATTAACTGTGGATTTGGTTGGCACAGATTAAATATTATAAAATCTTAGCATTCTTATTCCTGTGATTATCCTTGCCTGTTTATTATTGTGGATGAGCTAGATTTATTTACCTGTGATTATGACCCAGACAGCGTACTACCGCCGACACTGCGGCGTAGGCTGGACGTACCCACGCACTCGTGCCCGAATTTCCGGGTGCGGGTCGTGACACGTTTTAGTGGTGGCCCATGCAGGTCAACGACTAAATTGTTCGGTTTCAACTTAGGGACCGAACAGGCCTGCAATAAGATTGAGGATTTTAGGAAAAGCTCATCCACTTGATTGAATCGTTCTTGATATTCATATCGGCTTCGAATCATTTTATTGACTTGCATCCTGCCTTGATTCCTCTGCGCCCCTTATCGTTTATTTTGGACGCAGAGTAATGGAGCTATCAGCAAGCGATGAGGTTCCTACAAGATCACCACGAGATGCTCTACCAGCATGACCGTGGAGAACGCGCAGACCCTTGGAGTAGCTAATCCGCGTAAGTGATTGTAGATACCGTTCCTAGTATTGTTTAGCTCGTGCCTATTGGTTCGTGACCTCAGCCCCAACCTAGTAATTTTAAACTTGCTAAATAACCTGGTATGCTTTTAAATTTGATAACTGTAGAGATTTTAGAGGCTTTTTGCTATTATGCTTATTTTGTGTTATTCTGTGAACTTAAATAATTTGTACCTCCTTTCATCATCATCTAGCGTACTTGTATTCGTTGCACCTTGACTTATGCTGCTAGTATAGCCTAGTTTTGCAAGCTTATCCTTTTATCAAGCTTGTTCATGACATATGTATTAGTGGGTCGACACACTAATACAATTGTCTATTCAGAATCAGTGTATTACGGTCTGATCAGCCTTAGTGCATTTTGATTCGCCTTTCACACTACTTTACGTGGATTAAGATATATAGTTGACTAATATACTTGCCCTAGACATGTCTGAGCATAACTGTATTAATACGAGCATGTGAATGGGAATTACCAAGATAGGATTCAATCCACAATCGCTTGACAATTCCCACCTGAATTCTTTAAAACGCCTTGACCCCGATATTTCTATTCTATCACCCCACCCTTGAACTCTTTATTATTGATCTTCGTCTCCCCTATTTCGGAAAGACGACATCTCGTGCTTGGTATAAGTTTGGTACATAGATAATACTAGATATGCCACATAGGCCGATCACATACTTGAGGATTAACCTTTCGAAATTGAGGACATATCATACGTGATATGATCGGCGTTGAAGTTCGAGGATTGAATGACATGAGTGAACATATTAAGGAATATTTTCTTAGCGTATATAGTCTTTTGTGATGAATGGGTAAATTTTTAAAGTTGGGTAGCAATGTATTTGTCAACTCGAGAGGAATGTCTTTTGGATTGTGACCGAGTAAGGTTGGATTGGAAGAAGTAAGCCATTCTAATTTTGAAAATTTAGAGGGGTGACTAAGATGATTAATGAATTGATATCGAGGACCCAATAGTTGTATCTTAGGTACATGATAATGCAAGTAAAATCATCAATTTGAATTTAGAGGATAGAATTATAGAATTTCAGACTTGAACATTGGTGGACTACATTTAAATTATTTTCAATTTGGTGATTTGATTTAAGGATTAAAATTTGAGGGTTGGACTACCTAGTTGGAATATTGAGTATGTGAACGGAATTTAAAAAGTTAAAGCATACAATTGTGAATGGAAATACTATTAGACTCGAATCACTCCTAGAGAAAATTATGATAGTCAGAATCGTGAGGCAAAATTTATAAGCATATCTTGAAGATGTTATATGGACTTAATCTAAAATTTGCCTGTGGGTAATTTGAGAAAGTAAGAAGTGATAACCATAGGTTGAATTTTTGATTTGAACAGTAGTCATCTTAACCTTGATAATGAGACAAGATTAGGATTTTAATTGGCGCAAGGAGATTGCGATCGACTTGCTTTGTGTACATGAAGGGTTAACAGATTATGGCTTAATTTTAATTTCGAGGACGAAATTTTTATAAGTTGGGTAGATTGTAAACCCCCTGATTTTGCAAAAATTTTAAATTGGGATTTTTCACAATTTTCTGGAATTTTCTGAGAATTTTCTGTAATTAAAATCAGGGTTCTTAATGATTAAATGATTTTTATTTGTCAATAAATTATATTAAAATATTATGGAAATAATATTTTTGGGTGTAAAATGGAAAACTGGACTTAGGGTAATTTTTCTGGAATTTATCGGGCCCCGGACCTATTTTTTCACATAAAACAAATTAATTAATTAATTATTTATTTATTTATTTATTTGATTTATCTATTTATTATTTTCTAAATAATAATCCGGCCCATTGGGCCTGAACGGCCCAGCCCATCTCCGGCCCCGCCCGTTCCCTACCGGGTCGGGTCGGGTCTGCCCAGACCCGACCCGCCGCCTCCGACCCGCTACCGGCACCCCCTCCCCACGACCCGGCTGCCCGAAATCCCTGCCGCCCCGGCCGGCCACGCGGCGCCCCGCTGCGCCACGACCTGCCACGACGCCCCGCGACTCCCGGCGTCGTTCCCCCCTTCCCTCCGCCTCCCTCGGCCTCGAGCCACCACCCTCTCCCCTTTATAAACCGCCCAAATCCTCCCCTCCGGTTCCCCGACCACTCGCCTCGCCGCCCACCGCCGGAGTTCAGCCCCGGAGACGCCGTCGACCACCGCGCCGTGCACCGCCACGCCCAGCCAGCCCTGCTCCTCCCCTCCGTGCCCCGCTCCACCGTCCTCCGGCCATCGAAGGCAGCAACAGCAGCAGCCCGAAGCAGCTCCGGCAACAGCGGCAGCCACCTCCGCCGCCTCAGCTCCGCCTCCCAGCGCGCCTCCGCCCCCGGCCGTCTCCCTCCCCGCAGAGCCCCGGCCCCCTCCGCCTCAGCGCCGCCCTGAGCCACCGGCTGAAACCCTAACCCTAATTCCCGAATCCCCGTGTCGGCGTGTCGGACACGACACTGACACGAAAAACCTCGGTTTCTCGGGTCCCCTTCAGGTACTCGTATCTTGCACCCTGTATCTCCGATTTTGATTCCGTAAGTTACGTTGCGAAGCCTGTATGACCCTCTCGGTGCCCGGACAAACCGCTCGGGGCATCGCGTCCTGTGGTGATCGCACACCGCGATCCAAAAACAGGAAAAACAACGACCCGATTCACCCCACTCGACGGGCGATTTCGTGATCGGCTCATCGGAATCCAATTCTGGAAGTTCCGTTGGGTTCGTATCAGCGTTCCTGACCTGTTGACACTAAGTTTGGTGAATTTGGAGACCTTTGACCCTGACACGTTTTTCGGTGCAAAGCGGGCCCACAAGCGGATCCCATTTTGACCCGAAACTGCCGTTTTGTCCTTGTCTCCAAATTAGACCCAAGGACAGGCGTTTCTAGCTAATTGATATCTTCTGAGCATGATGGTAATGTCTATTTCAGCTTTTGGACTCATCTCTGGAAACTTCCCCTAGAACAATTAATCGGATCCAAACAACAGGCAAGTACCTGCACTTCAAGTTAATCTTTATATTGTGATAATTAATTCCCTGCTCTACTAGTATCCTTGATGATTACACGTAGTGTTAGAATTCTGGATTTCATGTCTTGAATACTGGAGTTCATGTCTTGTTTTTTTATGTCGGGTGGGAGAATACTAGAAGGCATGTAGTTTACCCTTCCCTAGGATTGTTTAATAGCTGTGGTACACGACTGTCCATCAGCTGGATCTCGATTGTATTGTTTAATAGCCGTCTATGACGGCCATATTAGCCTTATAAGCCCCTACATGCCAACTATGTATTCTAAAATACACAAGTTCATACACATAGTTTTCTGTTTGGTTATAATTCTTGTTGACTGTTGTAGTTTCATTTCCTGTTTCATCTTTATTTCCTGCTTTCTCATAATCCTGTTTATAGCATAAACTCTGAGATATTGATGTTTCTTTTATGCAATTTTCTCAATATGATACTCAATTTAATTGTCATAAATATTTAGTTTAATCTTGTTGTGCACTGTGTACTTTGCTCCTTTCCTGACTGGATCCGTTGTTTTAGGCGATGATGAGGACCTTGCCCCTACCTATTATGGTCCCTATGAGGGAACAGATGACACTTATGAGGAGCCAGATCCCACCCAGGAGACCCCTGCTGCAGAGTAGATAGCAGTAGCTATTTTATTTTATTGCTCTTTATCTTAATAATCGGGTTTATCCCCGATTTATCTTCTGGCTTTGTATTAACTGTGGATTTGGTTGACACAGATTAAATATTATAAAATCTTAGCATTCTTATTCCTGTGATTATCCTTGCCTGTTTATTATTGTGGATGAGCTAGATTTATTTACCTGTGATTATGACCCAGACAGCGTACTACCGCCGACACTGCGGCGTAGGCTGGACGTACCCACGCACTCGTGCTCGAATTTCCGGGTGCGGGTCGTGACATATATAGTACTAACTAGAGATACACAAGAGATATATATACCTATCACTAAATAGCTATATATATATATATATATATATATATATATATATATATATATATATATATATATATATATATATATATATATATATATATATATATATATATATATATATATAACCATATAACTACTAACTAATACTATATTATTTAGGAACTACTAGCTAACCTCTAACCTTAACTAGCTGAACCTACAAGTTGCTGCTACTGTTCGAGGCTTCACTACACCTGATACTCTCTTGCACTGTGCTGATACTGAGCTCAATATGCTGCTGCTACCCGCTGTGCTCAACTGCCACTGTACTGAATGGCTGCATACTGATGCACATCATGCTGAAACCTCCATGCTGTTGAAGCTTGCTGTGTCAAATGAGGAGGTGGCTGCTGATGTGCAGTTGCTCGTGCAACCGTTGTTGCCTCGCTGTGCAGTGCAACTGCACACTGCTGTAGTTGGTGCTGCTGCTGCCGCTGTATGCTCATTGACCGAGCCCCCCTCTCTTATCACGCACAAACAAACATATATATATATATAATCCTAAGTAACACATCCTCATACGTATATATAACTACTTATGTATATATATAAATCACACTTCACATATATGTATATATATACACATTCATATATACACATATATTATAACATTCACCTGAACATATATATATATATATATATATACATACATATATATAGATATCTATATATATACATAACAATATATCTATATACTCATGTATACATATATTACCAATAGCTACGAACAATGGAAATTGGATCTAGAAATAAAATCAATCAACTACGTGGAGTGCATCGCACCCGTATCATACTAGATCTATGATACGATTGCGACACGAGTCCACCACACAACCAAACATATCCCGAAGGATACGAGCAAGTCTAAAATACTAATTATGAACAATACGAAGAGTCAATTATACAACTACGTGTCTGTGTTAAAATATGACATGCACAAAGTCCCGTGTCAGAGAAAAAACCCCAAAATCAACCCGTATCTCCAAATTATTGATATACGGCCTACATGTATCCAATTATTGATACGAAACTAGCCATAAACAATCAAACATATGTCAATTTGGTCTAATTGACTAATTGACAAACACAACATGTGTCAATATCAGAATTCCCCCAAAATTGAAATAAAACACACCATAACTTCCTCCATAGGCTTCCTATGAACCTAATTCCAATTTCTATGGATAGCCTCATTATATGGGTTGATTTCTAATGATTAAAACAAAAATTTAGAACCTAATTAAAGGAGAAAAAAATAAATTGTACCTATTGGAAGATAGATTCCCAATGCAACCTCCAAATTTGATAAAATTGGCTTTCAACTTGTAGATCCTTGCTTCTCTTTGTAGATCCTTATTTTCTCCTTCTAGATCCTTAATCTACTAGCCTTCAATGGTGATTTGGAAAGAAATTAAGAAGAAATTTGGTAGGAAATTGATCTGGGAATGAAGGAATTTGGTTGAGAGAAATTCTAGATCTAGATTTAAAATTAAAAGAGGAGGAAAAAATTTCTCCCTCTTTTTTCAATAAGCCGGCCACATTAACCCCCGCTCCAAGTTTCTATAAAAAGTTTAAAATACCCCTTGTGGCCTCTCATGAAGAAATAATTCAAGTAGGGATGGTTCTAGTCTAATGGTTTAATTAAATTAATTATCCTCCTAATGAATGGACTTCTAATTGGGTTCAATTTTAACTAATTACAAATGCTGGTTCATGGATCTAATCTAACTAGTTAGGTCCACTAACACAAGTCCAAAATAATAAACTAACATCTAACACTAATTAAATAATACAATAAATAATTATACAATATGCACAATATTTAATTAAATTTGAAATGACTAAAATATTCTCTCCTAGAAAATGTGGTAGTGACAGGTATTTCCTAGAATTTTCTAATTTTTTTTGAATTTTTTGGTAATTGTTAGGAATTAAAAGGATTAAAAATAAATTATAAATACTTCATGTAATTAAATAAATACAAAACTAATTTTATAAATAATAAAAATAATATCCCAACCCCCAACAATGGGACCCTTGTGTCAGTCAGCACTAACAACGGACTAGGCCCACACATTAGTGGCTTGCGGTACACATCCTGCTCGTATATATATATATGCAACATGTAGCCCACAATCACCGACTCAGTTAGCCATGTGCATCAACGTGTCACAATTAGGTGATCAGCACCCTATCGCATGGGTGTGGCTCAACTACCGCAACATCAACCTTGGGGTGAGCGTTCGGTTTATTCGGTTTCAACCAAATTAAAATAATCAAAACCGAATAGACTGAACTTCTTAAAATCTAGAACCAAAACCGAACCGAAATTAGTCAAAATAGAAACTGAACCGAACCGAATAACGATTCGGTTTATTCGGTTGAAATATTTATATTGTTTAATGGGTAGGGTCCAAATATGAAAACATAATTAAATTATATTAAAAATTATAATTTTATACACATATTTATTTTATTTGTCAAAATTTGGACTAGTTGTTAAATTAGCAAAGTTTGACTTTAAAACACATACATAGAATTATTGCTTTCAAAATATACACATTTTTATCACAAAATATGCATAGACTTGAGGGTATTTATATAATTGTATGTCTTATTCAATTTTCGATTTTAGATAGAAATTGAAACCCAAAATCGAAGCTGAAATAGAATAAAAAAATTTGGTATTTTCAAAACCGAAATTGAACCAATTTTTTTTAAATCGAACCTCTTATTCGGTTCGATTTGATTCGATTCGATTTTCAGTTCAAAACCGAATATTGCTCTCCCCTACGCCAACCTAAGCCATCACTTTCGGATATTGTATCTCTTCTTCTATTGTAGTGATTAATTATTACCTTGACACTCTACCTCACCATGGGAAAATGAGAACTCATCGGGAATACAAAAGATTGTATTGGACTCATGGTAATCTGTTATCGCATGACGATCTTTCATCCAGTCAATCCCCTATATCATAACTGCCTATGGAGAACTCTACTGACATTGTGGGAAGTTGCCTCCCGCATACTAGGAATGGACACAAGACATAGTTATTCTATCTACTCCCACGAATCCATTCCCAATAAGGATGTTGAGCTTCACTAGCAATGGCTCAAATCTAATTCGTTTAAAAATAGTGCATATATTATAGAATTAGATGCACTAAATTCAAATAATGCAATTGATGGAGACAAGTACCTACAACCACCTCGCAATATGCTAATGTGTCCTCCACTAACAACATGAAAGCCTAGCCATGCCTTTAATGACCTCCTCTGCCACTATGGTAAAATTGTCGTTATCTCTGGGCCTGTCCATACATCTACATTAACTGATGCCTGAAATGCTGAGACTGAGTCGGTAGTAGATATAGAATTTGATTCATTAGAAATCCTAATTAGATGGATTTTTAAATTTTTTATTTTGAATCGGTAAATCCTAAAATCCACTGACCACTTATGAAACAAGATTTGTGATTTGGGGTTATGGGGCTTTTAGGATTTAGTCCTAATGTTTTGCCATGGGTTCACATAGGTCAAAGTTGACTTTTTATGATGTTTAGGACTGTTTAGGTATACCTATACTTAACGTGATTATTATTCTTAGATTTAGTCCTAACTAGACTCTAACCCATATATAACTTTTTGGCTAAGTAACCCTTGTCTTAGAGTACGTAACTTACCAAAGAAGTAATCTAACACATTTACGTAAATCATTTTATGGGGTTTCGTGAATGCGCTTGTGATTATTAACTTGATGCTTGGGATTGCTGTATAGGTAGTGGATAGTTTAATCTAAGCATCTCATCAAGTTTATTCCATCTGGAGGTTAAGGCAAGTACTTATATTGTAAAATTTTACCTTTGTCATATTTTTGCTTTATCACTCACCTTGTTAGTATTACTAGGTTCACATTTTACTTCACTTGTACACGAGAGGTAGATCATATATATTTTCTAGAATTTTAAAAATATAATTTATAGAATTCATGTTCACGTATTTTATCTATTTACTATGTTAACCTGCTTATCATGTTACTTGTCTATATCGTGTCGTGTTCATGCTTTACTAGTGAGTGTCGGGCGGGAGAATATTACTAGTATGCTAGTTACTCAATATGTACTATTCAAAACCCTTAATGACTTACTTGAATGATATCAATCGTGTTCCACACGTATGATTGACTAATAAATTTCACGCTTGTCCATATGCAGAAATTACATATTCTAAAATACACGAGTTCGCATATGGTTATTTGTTTGACTCTTATGATGCGTGCTATTTCTGGCACATTGATTGATCAATCCATTGGCCGTCTACATGTAGAAAGTATATATATTCTAAAATACACGAGTACACATATTATTATTTATTTGACTTTTATCCTGAATTATATATATATATATATATATATATATATATATATATATATATATATATCTTTTTTTTCCTCACTCTAGTTGTTATACATCTTCGACCATATTCTTGATAGACACTTATATCATATTGTATAGCCTTTAGGTATTACTTAATCCAATCATGACTAGATAACTTAGATAGATTTAGACGAGTGGGGCTACCCTACACACTACGGTGAAGATGATGGTGTCTAGGATGTCACTACAATTGACCATATTTCTTAGAGATTTAGACCTCTAGACTTTATTACTTTAGTTATAGTTCTTTATTTCAGTCTTTCACACATTTAACAGAGGATATTATGGTCTTTGTCTTGGTAACTTTTATTTGATATAATTTTGTTAGTGCTAATAATTTTCCTTTCAGATTCATTCCGATGGTTATTAATTTTTAGGCTTCTTAGTTATATTTTCTCTTCTTTTTATCATTCATTCATGCCATTATAGTAGTATTGTGTTTGTGAATAAGCTTGTGTAGCAGTTTTGAGATGTGATATAGCATTCGTTATTAGTTATTATTATGGGTTGAAGCATAGACAACATGCTACCGCTGATACCGCAACATCTGGTATACTTGGCCTTATACTCGTACCTAACTATTTGTGAGTGGGTCGTGACAGCGGATGCGAAACTAAAGTCTGAGCTATTTAATCAGGAGATGCAAGTGTTTATGCTCTCTGTGCTAATCTATATTAGCCCTAATAGGGGTGCCCTCACTCCTGAATTAAGTGACCAAGGACTGATCATTTGTCCCGATGATCCATATTTGAGACACTAATCGTTTTCCATCCGACAGTCTAAAATGATGTATCCTCCCTTACCACAATAGGTACACGACACATAATGCCTGTTGTGGTGACTGTCGTCTAGGCTATTAATAAGGTGCTAGAAGTGATAATGGATGTCTCAGATCCCCCAACTCAATAGCCCTGACTCCTGCGACTGGTTCTAATGAATGAGATGGTGACCCTCTTATAACTGCATATGGCCTCTTTTTCCCCTGGTCATAAGTGACGTAAACTTTTAAACTAATACCTCATGATCCCTAGCTTTCTTCAGTAGAACATTGAATGTAGGGAACTCATAGATATAGAACACCTGCTATAACTCATTAATAAGGCCCTAATGGAATCTCCTGGCTCTATATAACTCAGTAGTAACATAAAAGCTGCAAAGATGCTCTATCTCCAAAACTCTATTACATACTCATCTAATGGTCTTATCTCCTTGCAAAGGTTGATGAACCTTTATTGGAACTCATATATAGTGGTAGAGATAAAGAACTTGACTTGGAATCTCTAGAAAAACACTCCCCACAGTAAATGATACAAGGTATATCTCTTGATGCCCACCAATGTCAGGCAATGTCCAGGCATTACAGTTTCACCACTACCACTTGATCCTTTGCCGGGATCCTTATTGTCTCTAGGATAACCTCTATGCATTAATGCCAAGAAGATCCTGCCAAGGCATCCTCGGTGCAATGAAAAAATATATGATAGAGGCTCATAAAACTGGCATTCAAATTAGGGACCTGATGCCCTTTGCGTTACAATGCCAACTAAATGCCCTACTTGAGTATTCTATTCTACTGATACTCAATTTATTGTTGATCCTGCTGATATTGCTAGAACTGCTGCTACTCCAACACTTGCTATGACTGCTGGAAATGTTGGTCTGAGATAAAAGCAGACCCTGAATCACTTGTAACAAGGTTTGAGTGTCTATTGGTGTAGGTACTGCTCATGCTGGTGTTGGTGATTATCTTAGAGATATTGACTGCCCTGGTGGCACGTGCTGCCCTGCTCCATGTTGTGTCACTAGTAATGGCTGGCTTACTAACAATGTCCCCTCTGACTCACCCTACTCATACTATTAAGCCAACCCCAAATATTACCATGCATGAACAATGTCATTGAAACTGATGGACACATGATATCAAATTGTCACCCTCACTTTTTCAATTAAGGGTAGTTTGGTAATTGACACGGGTATTTCTAATTTTAGGAATTATTGTCTTTAAATATTGTGCATGTATAATTATTTATTTATTATTAGTGTTAGATTTATTATAGACTTGTGTAGTGGACCTAACTAGTTTAGTTAGATGCATGGACCCAACATTATATTTTAGTTTAGATTGAGCCCAAGATTATGCCCATAAACCAGGAGGATGAATTAATTAGTGAAACCATTAGACTAGAACATTTTCTCCTTAATTAATTTCTTCATGAGAGGCCCCAAGGGATAAGTTGGATATTTTACATTGCTTGAGCGAGAGGCTAGGGCCGGCCATATTAGGAGGGAGGAGAGAGAGAGAGAGTCTCTTCTCATTTCTTATTTTATTTTAGATCTAGATTTTTTCCCCTTTCTAATTTTTCATTCCCTCACCATTCCCTCACAAATTTTGTCACAAATTTTCTTTCCTATTCTTCAATTGAGGCTACTACTACAACAAGGATCTACAAGAAGGAAGCAAGGATCAACAAGGAGGAGGCCAAGATCTACAAGGAGGAGCCACATTTCTATATTTAGAAATTTTTATTGGGAATCCATCTCCCAATAGGTATATTTTAGTTTTTCCTCTCCTAGTAGACTCTAAATATGAGATTTAACCATGAAAAACTACCCCACATGCATAGGTTAACCATATGAATTAGTTTTAGGTTCACAGGAGACCTATAATGGAAGTTATGTGTGTTTTCTGTCAATTTTGGGGGAATTCCGAGATTGACACGTAGTATTTATCAATTGGTCAAATAGATCAATATAACATGTGTATGTTTGTTTGTGACTAGTTTCGTATCCACAATTGGTTTCATATAGACCGTATCTCGTCAATTTGGCGATACGGATAGTTTTGGGGGGTTTTCCTCCGACACGAGAATTTGTGTATGTCACTTCTTGACACAGACACGTAGTTGTGTATATTATTATTTGTATTATACATAATTAGTATTCTAGGTTTGCTCGTGTCCTTCAGGATGTGTTTGGTTGTGTGATGGAGCCGTATCGCAAGCGTATCATATAATGAGTATGATACGGGTGTGGTGCACTCCACGTGTTTGTTCATTTGCCCTTATTTCTATATGTGCTTGTGTATTTATATATGTATGCTATATTATATGATATGTATATGAGTATGTATATAGTTAAGTGTATATGTGTATCTATATTTGTTATGTAAGTGTGTATGTTATCTATACCTATATGTATATAGGTAAGAGTGTGTGTATATATATATATATATATATATATATATATATATATATATATATATATATATATATATATATATATAGTGATTTATCTTGTTGAACATATGAATATATGCTATATGTGTTTATGTGTGTGTGTATAAGTGTATATAGTGATATATATCTATATGTTTATGTATATATATGTGGTTGAATATAGATGGGTATATATGTAAGTGTGTTGATCTATCTATGTATATGTTTATTTGTTTGAGTATATATATATATATATATATATATATATATATATATACGTGTATAGGTGTGTTTGTGTATATATGTCTATATACGTATAGGAAAATTGATATATATATATATATATATATATATATATATATATATATATATTAGGTGTCTGCATATGAATATGTGTTATGTGTTGGTTCTAGTATTTGTGTGTGGGCAGTTGAGCAGTGAGGGCTCGGGTCAATGGGAGTACAGTAGAATAGCAACTGCAGAGAGCCTTTTCAGTGCATCAGTTGCATCAAGCCAGTTCAACAACCCAGCAGTTCTGCAGGCAGCAGATTGCATCAAGCACACAGCAATGTGCATGGAGCATTGGAAGGCAGTGCATTTACTGCAAAGATCAGTAGCAATATACAGTAAGTGTTCATCATAGGTGCAGCATCTTGCAAAATTTAGCACAGAGCAATTCAGAATTTCAGTAAAGTACAAATCTCAGTGAGCACTACATATCAGCATATGTATTTAGCAAGTGCCATCCACTGAGTATACTGCAAGTGGAAGTATACTTCATACATCAACTGAAGAGCCAAGAGCAGTGAACATTGAAGACCACTAGCAGTTTCAGCAGAGTTGTGCAATGTACATCAATGAACTAAAGGTAGTGGGAGATCAGTACATCAACTGCAGTAGCAATTACAGCTGAGAAATACTGCAGTACAGCAGCAATAAAGTATCTGCTAGAGCATGCTGCAGTATACAGACATTCACAGTTCAGTAGCAAAGAGCACAACAGCTTGTGCAGCAATGCAAACTGCATAAACTAGCAGCAAGCATTGTGCGTCCAAGTGCAGCAGCCAAGGCTTTCAACAATAAGTCACTGCAGGAGAGCAAGCCAGCAAGCATTTCATTCAGCAGAGAGCAGTGGCAGCTGCAACAAGAGGGGATGCAGTGATCAACATCCAAGAGCAGTTCAGTGTGCAACATACACTGAGCAGAGACATCGAGCCACTGAGAAGTATGCTCAGCAAGGAAAGCAGCAATATCTGCACAGTATTAGCAGAGCATTCACACAATATCAGCAGCAAGAAGCTTCCAGTTAGCTAGTTAAGGTATTTGGTTAGTAGTTTAATTAGCTAGTTGGGTTTAGTAGTTATCAGTGAGGTTAGTATATTAGTGTTTAGTCTAGTATGCTTGTTAGTAAATAGTTAGATTAGTAGTTAAGTGTATCAGTTAACTAAGGGGTTTAGTAGTTATCAGTTAGGTAGTGGTTCTCCAGTTTGGTTTAATATTAAGATAGTTAGTAGTTAGTGTAGCTAAATAACTAGTGATATACTTGTTTAGCATATAGTTTAGTTATATGTATATCTGTAGGGATAGGTATTAAATAATGTAGTGATATATTTGGATGTAGGTATATGTACCTATATGTTAATATCTATTATATGTTAGTAGTTAATAGCTTTAATAGTTAGTGTAGTTAAATAATTATTCTGTGATATACTTGATTATGTTAATAGTTAGCTAAGTAACTATATGTACTAGTAAGTATCATATATAGTTAGTAGGTATATGTATTATATTAGTGTATATATATATTTCATAATTAGTATATGGGTTAGCATGTAATTTAGTTATATTAGTATAGTTGATATTAGGGGTTTTCTATATATTAGCTATAATGAGGTTTTGAATTACCTTGGGATATCAAGGTAATGACAAAGTAATGGGTCGATACCAAGGTATTGGATTTGAGTATCGAGATAGGTAGTGTGATACGCATTGGTGCAAGGCCAAGGTATCCTAATTTTTATTGATTAGTTAAGTATTATATGTATTGACTTGATAATATATATAAACTACTATTTTTATATTTAAAACCTGCGTATCCTGAGATACGAAATTTTGTGTGTATCATAGTAGTTTAGCGTAGCTTGTGTGGCTTAGTGTCATAGTGTGTGGACCTAGTATCCTAGAATTAGACTCATACAACCTAGAATTAGTCCGTTTGACTTAGAAATGGCTTTGTGACCTAGATGTTAACTAGTTTAACTTAAATTTATTCCAACACCTTGTATTAATATAATATTCTATATATAGGTCTGTGTGACACCAGTTGGGACACAGTTTGACATTCATTACTCTGGACGACAACGAGTACATTCTATGATAGTTTTTATTATTTGATAATTACTATAATGCAAGTATTTATTAATATTTTACATGACTCTTGACACATTGGTACACGGACTAGTATACACATGGATCAGTCATGGGATGTTATATATATTGTTTTATTATTCTTCATGTTCTCAATATTTAACTTAGACAATGTTTAACTTAGACAATGTTCAATGTTCAAAGTTTATTGTTTACAAGGCCTTGAGTATCTTACATCGTAATGTGTCATGGTTGGATCCATTGTACTAGTCGGGGAAAGGGAAAGTGTTAGCTAGATATGTGATCAAATCCTAGACAATGTTCGATGTTTAACTTAGACAATATTTATCCAATGTTAATTAGACAATGTTCACCCAAGACGATCACATATCTAACTAGTATTTCAATCACTTACCATAGTTACACTTCTTTACCACATTCTAGTTCATTGTCTCATACTATTGCCTTGTTCTACTTTTATCGTGATCAGTGTATATCATATTATTCTTGTTTACCTGTTTGTTCTACCATAGTATGATATTGTTCATTGTTTTTCGTCTTATATTATATTCTTTATTTTTGTTTATAGTTATTATCAATTAATTGGAACTGCTATTGGGTTGTACTTCGCTCCAATCCTGACTGGATATATTTTTTCAGATGAATAGTTAGAAAAGATGTGTTCCACTCACTACGGACCAACAGATGGAGTGTCACCTGAGGATGTAGTGCCAGATACCAAGGCCATTTAGATTTCCCTACCTTGTAGTAGTTATTTCTATTTAGATTATGGATTCTATTATTATTTTGAGATCTTGAGTTGTGTTTAGATATTGAGTTGGACCTGTGATATATTAAGACTTGTATTTCTTTTCCTTTTATTCTATATCGTGCTTACATATTCCTTTAGTTTTATATGTGATTGAGTATCATTTGGAATTGAGATGGCTTGACAGTATTTTATATACATTGTGTAAGATATTAGATAATATAGTAGACCAAGACAGCGTTCTACCATTGATGTTGTGGCGTAGGCTGGACGTACCCACGTACTCGTGCCCCTATACCGGGTGCGGGGCGTGACAATAACACACATGAAAGAACAAATATAAATAAGTAGTAAATTTATCGAAGGAAACGTGATGAGAATTACATAAATGATTTCAAGGGAGTTAACTAGATTGAGATTCTAGATTTTTAATCCACAAGTCTAAAAAATACCTGCATGGGCCACAAAAAAATTATGTCACGTCCTAGATCTAAAATACGGAAAGCGAGAGTGTGACTTTGCCATCTGCGCATTATGAAGTACTCCAAAATTGTGAAGTATGGTCGTAGCTGTACAATACAAGATGTTTATCTACAATCCAATGGTCTCTAATGGTCCATAAGATCCTAGTCTCAATCAGTACAAGCAAGAAATAAAAAGATAAAATCATATATACGATAAAGAAATAGGCGTCCTAAACGCTAAAACATAATTATCATGAAGCTAGAGATACAAAATATACATCTAAAAGAGTGTTCAATCATATATGATCATACAGGTAGTTGTAGTCTAGTATATGCAATCATAAGATCAAAGGTAGAAACAAGCACCCAGAACTAGGGTTAATACATGCCCCTGGCTAAAGGCCTTAAAGAAATATAGATAAGGAGTGGGTTGAGAAGGGAACCTACACATGCTCCGAATTATGGTCCTTCTGGCGTGAACCATCAAGAAGAAGAAACAAAAGATTCTTGAGTATCGCTTGGAGAGCTGGCCATTGCAAAACTAGAGGGGTTAAAACCTCAAATAGAAAGTATCACAAAGAAAGCTCTAAGGTAGGCACATAACCACCATAAATCAAAACATAACAAAATACAGACTCAAAGAAGACTTATAGGCCACCGATGAAATATTAAATGACCTTTACTTCAAACAAGAACAAAAGGTCGAAACTACTCTATGAAGGACTACGTATCTAAGTCTAACTCTAAGTGGAAAACCATAAATAACAGTAAATAACAAGTTGAGTCTGTGCAGAACTAATACACTCCCTCGGGATTAGTGATGATAGGAAAGTAAGAAACAATGAGAATAACATGTAACAATCTAGTCAATTATTTTTATTACGACCATACATGTCCTACGACATGCTACTATTAAGTAACTAGAGTTCTCACAATCCTGATTACTAGAATACATGGACGAGGAATTTGCTTGCATCATACCACTATAAATAACCAAAACTGACTAGGGGAACAATCACTCCAATAATATATCACAATCAGGTGTCCTTATGGACCATCAATCATGATCAGGTGTAGAGGAAATTAAACAATCAACAATTGAAAATTAAAATATATAATGTCACTCTCCATTTCGAATATTTGTATTTATAAGTGTATTTATTGTCATAACCTATATTTTGTATTCCTGTATCCAGTATAGAAACATGTATTACTAGTACTCCTATCCGATAGGGGACTCATGAATCATGTTGTTTGATATCATATGATAGTTTCGAGAGCTGTGTAGCATTTGCTACTAAAAAGCCCTAAATCGATAAATTTGAACATTAAGTGTGAAATCGTGGGTAGCAAGAGCTAAGGAGGAGTTAGAAGACATAAAAAAATGTTAGAAGTATAATATAAATGGTTTGGTGAATTTATGAATTTACTAGAATTAGTTAGAAATTTTTGGAGTTTAAAAATTTGAATAAAAATTAATTGAGGGATTCCAAGATTTTAAAAATATATATTGGGAAGTCATTTAAACACAATTTTTTTATTAAAGAGTAAAGTTATGAAGTATAGTTCCCCCCCTATTTTTCTAGATTTTTAGGAATTAAATTAATATAGGAAACTAATTTTAAACCCCTAAAAACTAGCAATTAATATAGTAGAAAAAGAAAAAAAAAGAAAAAAGAAAAAAGAAATAACATCAGCCGCCACCTTATTTTTAACAATAATGCTACATTTATAACCAATTACTTACAACCCTCTTACAATCTTACATATGGCCGACTTCTATTGGGGGAGGGGCCCTGACAAGTGGGGCCGGGTGGGACCCATCTATCGTGGGGGAGAGAGGTGGTAAGAAGGTTGTAAACCTTTGCTAGTAAACTTAGCATTATTGTATTTTTAAACCAAGGGGGAGGGGCGGGGCCAAATGTCAGCAACTGGAGCATAGGGGTGGTCCCATGGGCTCACCCGCCCGTTTTACCAACCGGGACCGACCATAGTAACCAAATGGGACCCCCATTCGGCAATCTCCCAAACCAAGAGGTGGTGGTCCACTTATCTACACCACACCCCCTCTCTCACCCTTCATTCCAACTAGGGATGAATGATCCTGAATTTCCATTGATTTAATATAATTAGGATTATGAAATATGGTTTTTCATAAATGATTGAGTAGTAGTTTCTAGCCAAGTTTGGGAGTAGAATTTCGAGTTTATGAGCATATTTTGAAGGCCAAAAGAACAAATTTTCTGCTAAAAATTATATGTATATTATATTCTTTGTTAGCTTTCCAATACATATGCCTAAGTTATAAAATAAGTTTCATTTGTCCCCAAAAATAATTTGTGCAAAAATAAATGATTATGTAATGTTAGACTTTGGTAGATTGGCCATAACTCTTAAATTATTCATTATTTTATGATTGAACAAATTTTGTTTGAAATATAATACATAAGAGTACTAAACCCTGAAAGTAGAACCTTACAAATAATAATGTGGATTTTTAGCTAATTTTTTGTAATGCAGAATTTAGTTTTATCTATATTGACTATTGTCAATTTAGAATAGGCGTAACTCTTAATTGGATAGGTATTTTTGCCTAAAATTTTAATATGACTCTCATGAATAAGTTTTTATTTGATGCCCAAAATTTTATATCCATTAGATGAATTGTTTGGAAAAAATCTTTCTTTCCTCGTCAGCTACTCTGATTGATTGAATAAAATCATAGGAAAATAAAAAACCCTAAAAGTTAAAGGTTTTTTGTGTTGGGAAAATTTTGGTGTAATGTAAGATTATTCTAAAGTTTAGTCTTAATTTTCATGATTTAAAAACACTATTTGATACTTATTATGATTTTTGAAAATCGTAAACTATTTACATAAAGCAAGAAATATGTTAAAAACCTTGTTTAGACTAGTTGTGTCAACCTTAAGCGACCCTTTTATTGATGATTGCTTTGTTTGTTATAGGTATGGAAAGAAGGAGACGTACGACCTTGTAGGATTTTTCAATGCTCGACAAATAGTCGAAATAGGCAATTATTCATAGATGGTTTTCAATATATTCATTCAGTATTGATATGTATCTGTTCTATGTTTCGGATTTTTTTGTTTATGTTCCATATTTGTGTCCTTTTTATTTGCTCATTTCTTGATCACATGACTATGACATGATTCTAGTTCTTATGTTATTCTTATTTACTTTTACATTAAATGACTCACCATATTGAGTCTTTACATAAATTACCTTATTGAATTACCTTGTATATGTTAAATACATAATTAGTCTTTCTATTGTATTATAGTCCGGAGGGGGAATATGAAGTGAGAGTGTGGAATTTTTATACATGAATGATAGAAGGTATAGTTAAAACCCTCTATGTCATGCAAGATCCTATTTACCTACATGAGTGATAGCTTGTCAGTGCACTTGACGTATTGATAAGCCAGATTACCCTCTACATTTATACATACCATACTAAGTATTCTAAAGGACAATTGTTATACAATTTGTTACATGATGGAGTCATATTTTCTATGGTATCATGGTAGATCACCCATTTTGTCTTACATGATAGCATGTCGATCACTTTTGTGTACATATTGGTACTTTCTGTATCATCATGTTAGCATTTATTATTTAGTTTGATTATCATTTGTGTTTACTTTGCTCACTCCTGATTTGAGACCTTTACATTGACAATTTTAGAGGACTTGTACCCTACATATTATGGGCCTCCGGAGGGTATTTTAGGTAAGCAGTTAGAGGATTTTGATTCCACTCATGTGGAGGATGCAATAGTTTAGTTACTATTTATTTTCAGCGAGTTTGTTCTCAAAATATTATGATTATGGACTTCTATTTTAAATATTATTTATTTATGTTAGTTTAGGTCTATGGTTCCTTATGAGCCATATGTATATTATTATTTTATTAGATTTCTAGTAGATTATTGTGTTTCTTGCTTATCTTTTCTACTGTTAGTTGTAGATCGATGAGTCATTATGTATTTAAAGTTTGATTATAGAAATGTGATAAGATGGATATTGTGGATTATTATGAATATGTTAGATGATTATATTGTGGACATGTTGGATTTTACTGTAGTTATATTTTATGATTTTGTTGATGGAGGTATAGACTGCATACTACCAGCGACACTATGACATAAGCTGGACTTGGCTACGTATACGTACTTAATTATTCAGAAGCGGGTCGTGACAAGTTTTTATGGTGGCCCATGCAGTTCTCGATCTTACAAAATTAGAAATTTAGTATCATTAGTTAAAATATATGCCATGTATAAAATATGAGTATGCATAAGTATATGATTGAGAAATAGGAAGTATTGAAATATTGTAGCAAATTATGTAACTCATTCATATATAAGATCTATTCTTTCACTTAACTATTGAATTCTATTTTTGGTTTCTTCTTTAGATTACTAAGTTAATATATTATTTTCCTGTCCGTCTCTAGAATGGTTAATACTAGGAGAACATCTCCCACCCCTTATACTGGAGGATCAATATGCCAACAGCCCGAGATGCTTAATTTTATGACTCTCCAACCAACTCATGGGGAAGTTCCACAAGAAGGGGCATTTATAGGAGTATTTCAAGGTATGATGGAAGCTGAAAGGATTCAAACTAAAATTTTACAATAAACCATGGGGAGAGTAATTGCTTCGCAGCAAAGAGTGGAGAATATAAAGAGTTTCAAGGATATGAGGCCGATGAAGTTCAAGGGAACTATAGGAGCATTATTTATAAATTGGTGGATTGAGGATACTGAGACCCTATTTAGTTTTAGTCAGTTTTTGGGAGACTTATGAATAGAGGAAGCAAGGTTTTAGTTGAAGGACCTAGTATAGACGTGGTATCGGTCTGAGGTTAGATTATATATGGGAGAGTTTTTTAAACTCTTTTGAAAGAAAAGTTCTTCCTACATGTGGCTAAAGAGGCATTAGGGAACCAATTCACAAGGTTGGAGCAAGGGAGTCAAAGTGTTGATGATTATGCAACTGAGTTCTGTCGGCATACTCACTTCGCAAAGAGTATGGTGAGAAACCCAGAGGATCGAGCACAACGATTTTATCTTTGGTTAACTTGGGATATTTAGCTGTCGTTGGCAGCTAATGAAGACCAAACATATGAGCTATTATTGAGGAATGCCCAACATATTAAAAGAACTATTGAGATGAGACCCAAGAGGGCCATGAATAGTTATGGATGCGGTAGTTGTTCGGGGCCATGAAGTGACCTAATTATCGAGGCCGTTTTTAGTAGAATCAACAATATTGAACACCAGTTGGAACTCCATTACTTTCGGCAGCAGCAACAGAGACATACAATATACCCTTGTACTTATTATCTGAAGATTGGATATATATGGGAGGCATGTATAAAGAAGTTGGGCCATTATTTGATTTGTAGATCAAAAGATCTTCAAACAAGGCAGTATCCTACTACTTTGAATACACTAAGGAAAGAATAGATAGTGCCACCAGTAGAAGGTTAGCAGAGAGGCCTACCATTACCCACTCAACAACAGAGATTTTCTCAAAACCAATAACAGAGATGTGCTCAATGTTAGGGCATGCATTTGTTATGTCATCAAAAGAGGTAGATGCTTCAGTGGATGTGATCTTATGTTCAATTTTCATAGATTCATTACATGCTTTAGCTCTTTTTAATTTTGGTGCATCATATTCCTTTATATCATTTAGCTTAATTATAAAGAATAGTTTAGTAATTGATCCTCTTAGTAAGAGGCTTAAGATTTTAACCGAAGGAGATATTATCCCGGTTAGCGATGCATGTATGGATTGTCCAGTGATTATTTACGTGAGGATATTGTGTGCTAGATTTCTACTAATGCCAATCCCTAGCTTTGATATTATTTTTGGGAGGGAATGATTGAGGTAGCATCATGCAACCATAGATTATCATCGTGGATGTATGGTATTTAGACTGCTAGATGGATATGAGTTTGAGTTTGCTAGAGGGGACAAGGAATGGAGTGTCGAGGCTATTTGTGAATCATAAGTAGCAGAGGAAGCATCATCACCAGTTATTACAGAGTTTATGGATATTTTTGAAAGGACTATTGGTGTTACCACTGGATAGGGAGGTGGAATTTTCCATAGACCTGGTAACAGGGGCACCACCAGTAGCCTAAAATATCTATAGAATCAACAAGAAGGTGATAGAAGAATTAAATGATAAAGCAAGGATTTTATACATCCTAGTTCTTCATCTTGGGGAGCTCTAATATTGTTTGTGCTAAAGAAGGACGGTTTAATGCGTATATGTATTAACTTCATAGCACTCAATGCTTTGACAGTCAAGAACAAATACTCACTGCTACGAATAAGTGATTTTTTTGACCAGTTGAGCGGAGATCATGTATTTTTCAAGATAGATTTGAGATCCAGCTACTATTATAAAGATAAAAAGTAAGATATTGCTAAAAATTTAGGACTCACTATGGGCACTATGAGTTTCTAGTGATATTGTTCGGTCTTACGAATGCTCATGTAGTCTTTATGAATTTGATGAACAAGGTATTTCAAAAATACTTATACAAGTTTGTTGTTGTGTTTATATGATATATTGGTTTAATCGAAGATTCCAAAGGAGCATGATGAGCATCTTCGGCTAGTATTGTAGATATTAAGGCAAAAGAAGTTGTATAAGAAATTGCCCAAGTGTGAGTTCTTTCTTTAGCATGTTGGATTCTTAGGACATATAGTGACTGGGAAAGGATGTACTTGATGCAAAGATGATAGATGCAGTAGCAGCATGGAGTTTACTATATCCAGTAGCAAAGGTATAGAGTTTCATAGGATTAGCTGGATACTATTGAAAGTTTGTGAAGGATTTCTCCAGGATTACAGAGTCGATGACTAGATTGACTAAGAAGGATGAAGTATTTACTTGGACCAAGGAATAACAAACTTTTGATGAATTATAGGATATATTAACGACTATACCTATATTATCACTTTCATAAGGATCGGAAGATTTTGTGATTTACAGTGATGCTTTGGGAAAGGACTTTGGTTGTGTATTGGAGCAACATAAGAAGGTGCTGACATATGCATATAGACAATTATGACCACACAAGAAGAACTATCCTACTTATGATCTTGAGTTAGCAGCATTGGTGTTTGCCTTGAAGATTTGGAAATACTATCTTTATGGAGGAAGTAGAGATTTTACTGATAATAAAAGCTTAAAGTATGTGTTTACACATAAGGAACTCAACATGAGACAAAGAAGGTTGCTTGAGTTGATGAAAGACTTTGATATCATATTATAGTATCATACGAGGAAAGAAAATATGATAGAAGATGATCTTAGTAGATACCCAGTTTATATGTACTTAACGATAGATCGACACTTGCTCGAGGACATGGAGAATTTGGGGATTGAGGTAGTTGTGCCCGACATCAAGAGGAAGATGCATTTACATATTAGGTCTTCATTTATGGATCGTATACAAGAGGCACATGGATGAGATATAGGATTATAGATTATCAGAGCACAGTTACAAACATATTTGCTCAAGAATTTTATTATTCATGAGGATGGACCATTGAGGCATGGAGTTAGGCGATGTGTGCCTAGTGGAGAGCTTCAAGAGGAGATTATGCATGAGGCTTATAGGTCATAGTATTACGTTCATCCTGGTGAGGCCAAGATGTACAAGGATCTGTGGAAGCATGTTTGGTAGAATGGTATGAAGTGAGTTGTCGCACACTTTGTGTAAAGATGTTTAGTGTGTCAACAAGTTACGACAGAGCACCAGCGATGTAGAGGACTTTTACAAATATTACCAATTTTAGAGTAAAAATGGAAACACATTACTTTGGATTTCATGTCCAGATTATCGAGGAAACCAAGCAAAAAGGATGCTATTTGGGTCATAGTGGATAAAATGACCAAATTGGCTCACTTCTTACCCTTCAAGATTGGTTTATCCACTGAGGGTTTAGCATAGATGTATGTTCAATAGATTGTAAGGCTTTATGGAGTACGGTAAGTATAGTTTCTAATCAGGACACATGGTTCACTTCTCTTTTATTGCAGTTCTTATAGGACAGTCTTGGTCTATAGGTAAAGTTTAGCATCGACTATCATCAACGGACATACGGGCTGTCAGAGAGGACTATTCATATCTTGGAGGATATGTGCATATATGTATGCTTGATTTTAGAAGATAAGATCTTGGGAGGATCATTTGTATTTGGTAGAGTTCTCATATAATAATAGCTACCAAGCAAGTATAGAGATGTCACCATTGAGGCTCTTTATGGACGAAGGTGTTGTTGCCCCTTATCTTGGGATATCGTTGGAGAGAAAGCATTATTGGGACTAGAGATGGTTATGGATGCTGCCGAGAAGGTTAGGAATATTTGAGAGAGGCCTCGAGTAGTGGTGGATATCAGAAGCATTGTATGGATAGCCACTGAAGGTCGTTGGTATTTGTGGTTGGAGATTTAGTATTCTTGAATCATTGACTCGTGGGGCTATTCGATTTATACGTAGTAGAAAGTTGAGTCCTGGTTCATTGGTCCTTTTGGTATCTTAAAGAGAGTGTAAGAGGTGGCATATAGATTTGCATTGCCACTCACTTTGGAGAGCATCCACAACGTATTCTATATATAGAAATTGATAAAATACGTGGTAGACCCCAATCATATATTGGACCATTCAAAAAAATAGAGGTCGGCTCCAGTCTATCATATCAAGAGCAACTGATAGAGATATTGGATTGTATAGAGAAAACATTGAGAAACCAAATGATCCCTTTGGTGTGAGTAGCTAAAAGCACCACTAATCAGGAGAGTCTACTTGGGAGCATGAAGACGAGATGCATGAAAGATTCCTATACCTTTTTATGGATTGATGTATTAGAAGTTTGTATTTTAAACTTTTTTAGACTTTTTCTTTTTTAAATTGCTTGTTTAGATTACTTGCTTATTTGCTTCATAGAGACAGGAAAACTTTTTATTTTTGAAGACAAAAATATTTTAAGAAAGATAGTTTGTAGCATTTACTATCAAGAAGCCCCAAATCGATAAATTGGAACATTTGGAGCATAATGGTGGATAGAATGAGCTAAGGAGTTATAAGATACAAAAACATGTCAGAAGTATAACATAAATGGTTTGGTGAACTTTGGCATTTACTAGAATTAGTTAGGAATTTTTGAAGCTCAGAACAATTGAATAATAATTAGTTAAGGGACTAAGATTTTTAGAAAAAATATTGGGTTATCATTTTAATACTAAACTTTTATGAGTGTACGATAGTAAAATAAGTTTTTCCATATATATATATATATATATATATATATATATATATGAATTAACTTTATATAGACAACTATTTTTAAACCCCTAAAAAATAATTAGTAATAGATTAGAAAAATAAAAAAGAAACAGCAGCAATCCCATTTTCAACCCAGGGGGCGCTGTCAGCAGCCGGATCATAGCGGGCGGGGCACACGAGCTCACTCGTTCAGTTCCCCAACCAGGACCACCCACAATGACCCGAATGGGACCCTCTATTCGGTAACTGCTTAAACCAAGATGGGGTGGTCCACTTGTGATGCCATACCCCCTCTCACCCTTTCGACCCAGCCATTGATCTAAGGATGAATTATTCTGGTCGTCCATTTGATTTAATATAACTAGGATTAAAAAAATTGGAATTTTCATATAAAATGATTGAGAAATAGTTTCCAGATGGGTTTGGGAGAAGAATTTCAAGTCTATGAGCATATTTTGAAGACCAAAAGAAGGAATTTCCTTCTATATTCTGCTCTTTGTTAGCTTTCCAAAACATATGCCAAATCATGAAATTATCCCCAAAGTAATTTGTACAAAAATATGTGATTCTATAGTATTAATCTTTAGTATATTGACCACAACTCTTGGGTTATTCATTATTTTCCGATGGAACAAATTTTCTTTGAAATATAACACATAGGACTACCAAATTTTGAAAGCAGAAACTTAAAAATAATTCTGTTGTGTTTTAGATTGTTCTTGCAGTACAAATTTTATTATTCTAATCTATTTTGATTATAGCCAATTTAGAATAGGCATAACTCTTAACTAGGTACGTATTTTTGTATAAAATATTAGTATGCCTCTCATGAATATGTAATTTCTAAGTCGTTGGACCAATGGTTTGTAAAAATTATTCTTCCCTCGTTAGCTGCTCCGATTGATTGAATAAAATTATAGGAAAATAGGATACCCTAAAAGTTGTAGGATTTTTGTGTTGGGAAATTTTTGCTCCAGGATTATTCTGGAGTTTAGTCTTAATTATTTCAAAAATTTAAAAATTGTTTGATAGTTATTATGAATTTTTGAACCGTAAACTAGTTATGCAAAGCTAGAAAGAGGTTTAAAATCTATTTTGGACGAGTTGTGTCAACTTTAAGTGACACTTTTATTAATGATTGCTTTGTTTGGTGTATTGTATATAATGGATACAACAAGGGGGGAGACGTACGACCTTGTTGTAGAAGCATGGAAAATATTGATCCATGGGCATAAATTGGCCCTAGAAAGATAATGCGACGAAGAAGACAAAACTGTTTATGCAGCAATGTGTGTTGAAACACTCATGCGGCAAGGGACAATAAGTATTTGATGCGGCCAGGAGTTCTAGAGCGCTCATGCGGCTCAAGGTAGCATACTGCCTAAGGCTAAATGTGTTACCCCCACATTTCAGTTTAGGGGTATTTTTGTCTTTTCATAATTAATGTATAAATGATTGCATGATATTTAATTATATTTAATAATTATGATTTTATTTGATTGTTGTGCTTTACCGTTGCTTCGATAATTAGAGCACTACACTAGCCATTGTCTTCCAACAGATTTTACCCCTTGTCCTAGACGTGCCAGACTTTTATTCTGATCCTTGTGGGACTCATAATTATGTCTTTTGTGCTTCATTTTAGTCACACAACATTCGTCGCAACCGACTATATCTAATTCTATATAAATCAAACCTTGTATCCTTGTGTGTTCTAATCGAAATTGGAGACACAATCTTGACCCATTTTGAGCAACCCAAATTAGGATAATATTCTATTCTGAGTCTACTTCATTCATGACACTTGTGTCCCACTTAATTTCAGCCCCTTGTACTTGTAATTTATTTTAGAACACCATTTGCATTTATTTTAATTAAATTAAATTCATAAATCTCACTTTGTGCAACTTTCCAATTATTGGGCACTTTTGTGCAAAAGTGCATCGAGGTACCCATTCCGTTGGACACGACACTTAAATAAACCCTTTTCCCTTTCGTGTGTATTTTTCCATAAAATTTTGGGAGTGCACAATGCAACATCAACCTCCCTGAGCCATGGCCTCAAAACCGTAAACCAATGCATACTAGCCTTCCGTTTTAATTCCATTTAAATCCTAGCCATTGAAATATCCATGGCAAGGCCCATTCCCAAGAGGGATTTGACCAAGCCTATTCCAAGGTCAACCCAAATCCATTGCATATAAATATTCTTTTCCTTACTTTTTCTTTTATTTTCTATCCCTTAAACCTAGGCATCAGCCGACAAACCCCCTCTTTCTTCCTTTTCACGTCCACCCTCCCTTCCTTCGTCGGAGTTCAGACCAACCCGCCGGACTCCATCGAGCCCATCCCGCTACGAGCAACCGCGACCATCCCGCTGTCCCAACCCGCAGAACTTCACCGCCTAGCCGACTGCTCGTATCTCGTCGACCGACTGGACCACTGAAACCGCTGAACCCCGCGGCAGCCACCGGCCGTTCTCGCCGTCGACCAGAACGTCGGAAGTCCCTCCGCCTGATTCTAGACTCGTCGACAACCCGCTGTCTGCCTCGCCTCGATCCAGACTCCACCAGATCAACCGTGAAGCCATTGTCGACGTCGGAACGACGCGGCCGACAACCCGCTGAACTGAAGCCGACCATCCCGCACCGTCCAGGTCCACCGTGAACCCGCTATCTCGATTGGAGTCGAAGCACCCGTTGTACTCGCCTCGTCACCCCGCCGTTCCTCTGGAGCCGACCGCCTGCAGCAGCACTCGCCATCCCCGCTGCACTCGTCGCCAGAACTTCGACCGCACGACTGGAGCGCTTCTTCCCCTCGACTGAACCACCAGCACCTTCATCATCATCCCCGTCATCGTCGTGTACGTAAATAGGTTCGGGTTTTCTCCCCCTTGTGTACACGTATATGTACGTACATATGCATATTCTTCGTATTGTATACGTATTTAGTCGTGGTATGTTAGTAGGTGATGGTATATTGGTATATGATTGGTATATACGTATTAGCATGCATATTACTATATGGCTAAAGGTATATAAGTATATATACACATATATATAGTATAATTCTTAATTAAATATATACACCTATGTATATGTATTGTATGGGTATTCCCTAGTATACGTGTAATATGTATAAAAATTGATTGGTATATATATATTGTATAGATTCTCTTAGTATATAGATATATATAGACGTATTGTATATATCTCCCTAATGTATGTTCAAGGTATTAATTCTATTTAAAGTATATATATATATATATATATATATATATTGTATTTGTAAGTAATGGATATTTATGTGTATGTTAGTTCATATTATGTACTATGTGTCTAGGTACTAGATGACTTGAATGTAACCAAGGATACCCCGTAGTTACATTAACCTGTGACCCTGTAGCATGATAGAAGACGGCCATATGTACACTGACGTACTGACAAGACCCGTATCATCGACAGTCTGTTATGCACAGCAACTACAGACGTGACCCCCTAGCGTAGTCTCTGAGATCATTATGTTGATTGTGTGTTAGAGTAATGTCTCATGCAGTATTGTGTTATATGATATGTCTATAGGACCGTTGGATCCTTCAGACGATACTTTGGAACCCGAACATTGGTATTGCCAGCTAAGGACCATAGGCGAGTACATTCTCTGACAGTTTCCATTATATTAATTATCTTTATAATTCTTGTTGTATAACGTACATGACTCTGACACTATTGTTTACACGAGTTGGCATTATCGAGACCTGTCACGAGGAGTCGTGATTGGAATCCATCGTGCTAAGTGGGAAAACGGGAAAATATTAGTAGCTTATGTGATCATACCCAAACTTTACATGCATCTTAGCTCACCTATACCTCACATCGGTGCAGCCTGACCATTACATGCCTCATAGCCTATTATGTATGACTAGCCTCACTATTGCTTGCATCATAGCTATCCGGATGGTTAGCCTGACCTTACATGAATCATAGATAGTCATACATAGCAAGCCTGATCAGTCCCAAGCTGATCACATAATATGCTGATGTTTCACACACTTAGTTAGATGTTCTTGACATGTATCTCTAGTATATTGATCTAGCATTCCTTATGTTCTAGTCATGATTCTAGCATTCACTTATATACCAGTTCATTGTTCTAGCGTGTACTATATTTCTATTCATTGCTAGATGTACATTGATGATGATATGCTCTAGTATTCTAGTTATTCCAGTATTTTTTTATTCTATTTATTCTAGTATTTCTTATTGCCAGTTTTTTATATCTGTCTTGTATTTCTTTACACTGTGTTATAGTTTTTTTAATATATGTGGAACTGCTGTTAGTACTTGTACTTCGTTCCAATCCTGACTGGATATTTTTTCCAGAGGATCTAGAGGATTTCTATACCACACACTATGGACCGGGTATAGATGCAGACTACACACTAGAGATCCTAGAGGAGACTATTCCTTTAGATGAGACATTGCTTGCAACTATCTAGATAGTATTATATTATGCATCTGAGACTTATTGAGGTTTATTTCAGTTTATATTTAGACTTATGTTAAGTTTAATTTAAGACTTGTGGAGACTTTATGTTGGACAGCTAGACTGTGGATTATCTATATTTTGAGACATGGTGTTTAACTATGTCATTCTTCTTATCTCTTATCGTGCCTTATACTTTTATAGTTGTTGTGATTGAGTTTACTTTATGAGATATTGTGAGATGTATATTATCCTCCTTATGGAGATGGATATCATTGACAGGTATTTAGTTATATAGTATTATTGTGACCTAGACAGCGTTCTACCGCCGATGCTGCGGCGTAGGCTGGACGTACCCACGCACTCGTGCCCCTATACCGGGTGCGGGTCGTAACACATTTTTAGTGGTGGCCCATGCAGGTCTAGTTTCACAAATTGTGCGATATCGTGGTAGTGTGACAACTTAGTTGTACTGCTACGAGCCTGCAATAGGATATAGGAAATAGGAATTATGATGAGAGTATGCTCAATCACACTAGGAAATTCTGAACTTCATATTGCTATTCGAATTGATTGCTTCCTTTAGCATTTTACTGTCCTTCCTTGATAATATCGTATCTATCACCTTAAATTGATTCTTTTGATCTGTATTCAGGATGCCGCCGAATACTAGATCTATGAGAGTGGGAGCATCAACTTCAGAGAGGTATGCCAACTCTCGACCTGACGAACAGACACCTGGAGTTCCTCCTACATCTCCCGTTTATATGGGAGTTTCTGCAGCTAACGGGATTCCTCCTCCACCTATTCAGAGGATTGCCCCAACTATGACGGACAACCTTCCACCACCACCGATACCGATTCCCGGAGGAGTGCCCACTGACGGGGCACAGATGTTCGCACTGATGCAGGGCATGCTAGAGGTCCAGAGAGTAACAGCAGAATCTCAGCGTGTTCAAGCTGAGGCTCAGAGAGTGCAAGTAGAAGAACACCAGGCACAGACAGAACTGATGAGAGAGAGCATGGAGAATGCTCATCAGGTGGCTCTCCAGGCTGTGGAGAGAGTAGCACGATAACCGCAACATCATGGCCAACAACAACAGAGGCCAGGTACTATAGTGGACTTTAAGAGGATGATGCCTCGAGAGTTCAAAGGCACAGATGGAATACTCTATGCTGACGATTGGTTAGAGGACATAGAGAGAAACTTGCGCTTAGCACAGGTTCCAGAGATTCTTTAGATCGAGGCCGCTGGCAGTCAGATGTTTGATATCGCGTTGACATGGTATCGTACAGATCCGAGACTCGCTGTTGAAGGAGTTACTTGGGAGGACTTCAAGGAGCTCTTCAAGGAAAAATTCTTTCCTGACGTAGCCTTGGGAGCATTAGAAAGTCAGTTCCATGACTTAATCCAAGGAGGCATGTCAGTCGACGAATACGCCTCAGAGTTTTGTCGATTGAGTCGATTCGTGCCGTCGATGATTCGAGACCCAGGAGATAGAGCACAAAAATTTAGAAAGGGATTGAATAGAGAGATCAAGTCTCGTACTTCTGGACGACGTATTGCTACATTTGAGGGTATTCTGATGGATGCCCAAATTGCTGAAGATGACTTGGACCTCAGGCCCAAAAGAGGATGTGACACTTCTGGAGGAACATGTGGTAACACAGGACAGGCCAAGCGCCCACACTTTCAACAACAACAACAACAGAGGCCGTACCAGCAGCAACTGGCACCAGTTCGAGGACATATTCAGCAGCAGCAACCACAGAGACAGAATCAACCTGTTGCCCAGTGTGCGTATTGCAGAAAGATGGGACATACAAGAGATATTTGCAGAAAAAGGTTAGGTAATTGCTTGTCATGTGGATCATCAGCACATCAGCTGAGGGACTGCCCACCTGTTCAGACTCGTCAGGGAGGAGCAGCAGCTCAGAGAGGACCAGCCAGAGCACCTACTGTACCAGGAGGCCAACAGAGAGGACCTCCACTTCCACCACAGTAGTAGAGGTTTGATCAATACCAGTGGCAGCAGAGAGGAGCACCACTGGGACGAGCTTACGCCATGACTACTGAGGAGGCCGAGCCAGCTGGAGACGTGATTTCAGGTTTAGTTTTACTCGATTCTATTCCAACACTTGCATTATTTGATTCTGTCGCTTCCTATAGTTTTGTATCTGTATCTTATGCCCTTAAGCATCATTTAGAAATGGAACCATTAGATAGGACTTGCAAGATCATGACAGGAAGAGGCATTATCCTAGTTCGTGATTCTTGCAAGAATCGGAGAGTGTCATTGGAAGGCCGAGAGTTGAGCGTGAGTTTACTCGTCATGCCACTTTCGGGATACGATATTGTACTCGGAATGGACTAGTTGAGTAAACACCATGCTTCTATAGATTATCACGGAGGAAGAGTAGTATTTCGATCGCCAGGAGAGCCAGTGTTCGAGATCGCCAGAGGAGCAGAGGAGCGGAGCAGAGGCACTTTTTGCGGAGCCAGGACTGAAGAAGAGGAGTTACCACATCCACTGATAGCGGAGTTCCTGGATGTATTTCCAGAGGAGTTGCCAGGTTTGCCGCCAGACAGAGATGTTGAATTCTCTATAGACTTGATACTAGGAGCAGAGCCTATTTCGCAACATGTCTATAGAGTCAACAACAACGAGTTGGTAGAACTGAAGAAGCAAGTTAAGGAGCTGCAAGACAAAGGTTTCATTAGATCCAGTTCGTCGCCATGGGGAGCACCGGTATTATTCGTACCGAAGAAGGAGGCACGGTACGCATGTATATCGACTATAGAGCTCTGAATAACCTCACTATCAAGAACAAATACTCGCTACCGAGGATATATGATCTTTTCGATCAGTTGAGCGGAGCGAAGGTGTTTTCAAAGATAGACTTGAGGTCAGGCTATCACCAGGTAAAGGTAAAGAGAGAAGACATACCAAAGACAGCCTTTCGGACCAGATATGGCCAGTTTGAATTCACAGTAATGTCATTTGGTTTAACCAATGCACCAGCATTATTTATGAACTTGATGAACAAGGTATTCCACCAGTACCTTGACAAGTTTGTAGTGGTATTTATTGACGACATTCTAATATATTCAAAGACCCCATAAGAGCATGAAGAGCACCTGAGGATGGTCTTAGAGACTCTCAGGAGAGAGGAGTTGTACAGGAAGCTTTCAAAGTGTGAGTTCTTCCTTGACAAGGTTGAATTTCTTGGACATATGGTGACGGGTAACAGAATTTCAGTTAACCTAAAGAAGATCGAACTAGTGGAGTCATGGGATACCCCCAGTTCAGTAGCTGAGATCATGAGCTTTCTCGAACAAACAGGATACTACAAAAGATTTATACAAGACTTCTCCAAGATTGCAGAACCAATGACTAGATTAACCAAGAAAGATATGGAATTTGTCTGGACAGAAGAATGTCAAGCTGCATTTGATGAGTTGAAGAAGAGATTGACGACAGCACCAGTTTTGACATTGCCATCAGGGACAGGTGGATTCACTATCTACAGTGATGCTTCAGGAAAAGGTTTAGGATGCGTTCTTCAACAAAACGGGAAAGTAATTGCCTATGCTTCAAGACAATTACGCCCTCATGAAAAGAACTACCCCACTCACGATTTGGAGTTAGCAGCAGTTATCTTTGCCCTAAAGCTGTGGAAATACTATCTGTACGGAGAGCGTGTGGAGATCTTCACGGACCACAAAAGCTTGAAGTACGAGTTTATATAGAAGGAGCTGAACAGGAGATAGAGAAGGTGGTCAGAGTTGATGAAAGACTTTGATATCTCATTATAGTACCATCCAGGAAAGGCCAACATAGTCACCGATGCCTTGAGCAGGTATCCGATGGCTATGTGCTTGACTTCGGATAGACATTTATTAGCTGATCTTGAGAGCTTGGGAATTGAAGTACTAGTTCCAGGAGTTGAGATTCAGATGTGAGGATTGCAGATACAATCAGAGCTGATGGACATAATTAGAGCTTCACAATATGATGATGAGACTCTAAGGAATATTAGAGCACAAGTTCGGACATGATTGATAGACGACTTCACTATTGCGGATGATGGATCCTTACGGCATGGAACGAGGATGTGTGTGCCAAGTGGAGAGCTGCGTGAAGAGGTTTTATAAGAGGCACACCGCTCTCAGTACTCGATGCATCCCGGAGCCAACAAGATGTATCGAGACTTGAGGGAGCATGAATGGTGGTATGGTATGAAGGGCGAGGTAGCACGCTTTCTATCCCGATGTTTAGTATGCCAGTAGGTAAAAGCAGATCGACAGAGGCCAGTAGGATTTCTTCAACCTTTACCCATTCCAGAATGGAAGTGGGAGCACGTGACTATGGATTTCATTTCGGGACTTCCTCGTTCTCCAGGAGGAAAGGACGCGATTTGGGGCATCGTAGATAGGTTGACCAAATCAGCCCACTTCTTACCTTTTAAAGTGGGTACATCGACGGAGAAGCTAGTAGAGATGTACGTACAACAGATTATCAGATTACATGGAGTTCCTGTGAGTATTGTCTCCGATCGGAATAGTCGTTTTACTTCCCATTTCTGGAGGAGTCTGCAGGCTAGTTTGGGCACTCAGCTCAAGTTCAGTACCGCGTATCACCCCCAGACAGACGGGCAGTCTGAAAGGACTATTTAGACTCTTGAAGACATGCTACGCACTTGTGTTTTGGATCTCGGAGGTTCTTGGGAGGATCATCTACACCTGGTAGAGTTTGCTTACAACAACAGCTACCAGGCCAGCATTGAGATGTCACCATTCGAAGCTTTATATGGACGAAGGTGTCGTACACCATTATCTTGGGATGATGTTGGAGAGAGAGCTTTGTTAGGACCAGAAATGGTCGTGGATACAGCAGAGAAGGTAAAACTTATCAGAGACAGACAGCGAGTAGCGCAAGACAGACAGCGCATTGGGCCGATAGCCACCATAGACCCCTAGAGTTTCAGGTATTGGTTTTGTTTTTTAATTTGGTTGTGATTATTTTGTTTTAGTTTGCGTGTTAAGATTGTTTGTTCTAGGTTGGCGATTTTGTGTTTCTACGAATTTCTCCGACATGGGGCACGATTCATTTTGGCAGAGAAGGAAAGCTTAGTCCATGATACATCGGACCTTTCAGTATTCTTACGAGGGTCGGTGTAGTGGCCTATAGACTTGACTTGCCGCCTGCTCTAGATGGAGTGCATGACGTGTTCCACGTGTCGCAGCTGAGAAGGTATGTGGCCGATCCAAGTCACGTACGAGATCACTCGGAGATCGAAGTTGGACCGACACTCAGCTATCCTGAACAGCCCATTGAGATCTTGGATCTTAGAGCGAAGGTATTGCGGAACCAGACTATTCCTTTGGTTCGTGTTGCATGGAGACATCACTCTCCAGGCGAATCAACCTGGGTGAGAGAGGACGAAATGCACGAGCAGGATCCGTATCTCTTCGAGACTTGAGGTATAATTCATTGTTTGATTGTTTGTTCTTGTGCTAGTTTATTTTAAATTTCGAGGACAAAATTTTTTTAAGGAGGGTAGACTTGTCACCCCACATTTCAGTTTAGGGGTATTTTTGTCTTTTCATAATTAATGTGTAAATGATTGCATAATATTTAATTATATTTAATAATTTTGATTTTATTTGATTTTTGTACTTTACCGTTGCTTCGATAATTAGAGCACTACACTAGCCATTGTCTTCCAACAGATTCCACCCCTTGTCCTAGACGTGCCAGACTTTTATTCTGATCCTTGTGTGACTCATAATTATGTCTTGTTGTACTTCATTTTAGTCGCACAACATTCGTCGCAACCGACTACATCTAATTCTATATAAATCAAACCTTGTATTCTTGTGTGTTCCAATCGAAATTGGAGACACAATCTCGACCCATTTTGAGCAACCCAAATTAGGATAATATTCTATTCTGAGTCTACTTCATTTATGACACTTGTGTCCCACTTAATTTTAGCCCCTTGTATTTGTAATTTATTTTAGAACACCACTTGCTTTATTTCAATTAAATTAATTCATAAATCTCACTTTGTGCAACTTTCTAATTATTGGGCACTTTTGTGCAAAAGTGCATCGAGGTACCCATTCCGTTCACGATACTTAAATAAACCCTTTTCCCTTTCGTATGTATTTTTTCATAAAATTTTGGGAGTGCACAATGCAACATCAACCTCCCTGAGCCATGGCCTCAAAACCGTGAACCAATGCATCATAGCCTTCCGTTTTAATTCCATTGAAATCCTAGCCATTGAAATATCCATAGCAAGGCCCAATCCCAAGAGGGCTTTGACCAAGCCTATTCCTAGGTTAACCCAAACCCATTGCATATAAATACTCCTTTCCTTACTTTTTCGTTTATTTTCTATCCCTTAAACCTCGGCATCAGCCGACAAACCCCCTCTTTCTTCCTATTCACGTCCACCCTCCCTTCCTTCGTCGGAGTTCAGACCAACCCGCCGGACTCCGTCGAGCCCATCCCACTGCGAGCAACCGCGGCCATCCTGCTGTCCTAACCCGCAGAACTTCACCGCCTAGCCGACTGCTCGCATCTCGTCGATCGACCAGACTACTGAAACCTCTGCACCCCGCGGCAACCACCGGCCGTTCTCGTCGTCGACCAGAATGCCAGAAGTCCCTCCGCCTGATTCCAGACTCGTCGACAACCCGCTGTCCGCCTCGCCTCGATCCAGACTCAACCAGATCAACCGTGAAGCCGCTGTCAATGCCGAAACGACACGACCGATGACCCGCTGAACTGAAGTCGACTATCCCGCACCATCCAGGTCCGCCGTGAACCCGCTGCCGTGAACCCGCTGTCTCGACCGGAGTCGAAGCACCCACTGTACTCGCCTCGTTACCCCGTCGTTACTGCGGAGCCGACCGCCTGCAGCAGCACTTGCCATCCCCGCTGCACTCGTCGCCAGAACTTCGGCCGCACGATTGGAGCGCTTTCTCCCCTTGATTGAACCACCAGCACCTTCATCATCATCCCCGTCGTCGTCGTGTATATACACAGGTTTGGGTTTTCTCCCCCTTGTGTACACGTATATGCATGTGGATACGCATATTCTTCGTATTGCATACGTATTTAGCCGTGGTATGTTAGTAGGTGATGGTATATTGGTATATGATTGGTATATACGTATTGGCATGTGTATTAGTATATGTCTAAAGGTATATAAGTATATATACACATATATATAGTATAATTCTCAATTAAGTATATACACCTATGTATATGTATAGTATAGGTATTCCCTAGTATACGTGTAATATGTATAAAAAATGATTGGTATATATATATATAGTATAGATTCTCTTAGTATATACATATATATAGACGTATTGTATATATCTCCCTAATGTATTGTATATATCTCCCTAACATACACACATATATATATATATATATATATATATATATATATATATATATATATATATATATATATATATATATATGTATGTTAGTTCATATTATGTACTATGTGTCTAGGTACTAGATGACTTGAATGTACTCACGGATACCCCGTAGTTCCATTGACCTGTGACCCTGTAGCATGATAGCCGACTGCCATATGTACACCAACGTACTGGCAAGACCCGTATCATCGACTGTCTGTTATGCACAGTAACTACAGACGTGTCCCCCTAGCGTAGTCTCTGAGATCATTATGTTGATTGTGTGTTAGAGTAATGTCTGATGCAGTATTGTGTTATATGATATGTCTATAGGACCGTTGGATCCTTCAGACGATAATTTGGAACCCGGACATTGGTATTGCCAGCTAAGGACCACAGGCGAGTACATTCTTTCACAGTTTCCATTATATTGATTATCTCTATAATTCTTGTTGTATAGCATACATGACTTTGACACTGTTGTTTACACGAGTTGGCATTATCGAGACCTGTCACGAGGAGTCATGATTGGAATCCGTCGTGCTAGATGGGGAAAACGGGGAAATATTATTAGCTTATGTGATCATACCCAAACTTTACATGCATCATAGCTCACCCACACCTCACATCGGTACAGCCTGACCATTACATGCCTCATAGCCTGTTATGTGTGACTAGCCTTACTATTGCTTGCATTATAGCTATCCGAATGGTTAGACTGACCTTACATGAATCATAGCTAGTCATACATAGCAAGCCTGATCAGTCCCAAGCCGATCACATGATATGCTGATGTTTCACACACTTAGTTAGATGTTCTTGACATGTATCTCTAGTATATTGATCTAGCATTTCTTATGTTCTAGTCATGATTCTAACATTCACTTATATACCAGTTCATTGTTCTAGCGTGTACTATATTTCTATTCATTGCTAGATGTACATTGATGATGATATGCTCCAGTATTCCAGTTATTCCAGCATTTCTTTATTCCATTTATTCCAGTATTTCTTATTGCCAGTTTTTTATATCTGTCTTGTATTTCCTTACACTGTGTTATAGTTTTTGTCAATATATATGGAACTGCTGTTAGTGCTTGTACTTCGTTCCAATCCTGACTGGATATTTTTTCCAGAGGATCTAGAGGATTTCTGTACCACACACTATGGACCGGGTATAGATGCAGACTACACACCAGAGATCCTAGAGGAGACTATTCCTTTAGATGAGACATTGCCCGCAGCTATCTAGATAGTATTATATTATGCATCTGAGACTTATTGAGGTTTATTTCAGTTTATATTTAGAATTATGTTAAGTTTAATTTGAGACTTATGGAGACTTTATGTTGGACAGCTAGACTGTGGATTATCTATATTTTAAGACATGGTGTTTAACTATGTCATTCTTCTGATCTCTTATCGTGCCTTATACTTTTATAGTTGTTGTGATTGAGTTTACTTTATGAGATATTATGAGATGTATATTGTCCTCCTTATGGAGATAGATATCATTGACAGGTATTTAGTTATATAGTATTATTGTGACCTAGACAGCATTCTACCGTCGATGCTGCGGCGTAGGCTGGATGTACCCGCGCACTCGTGCCCCTATACCGGGTACGGGTCATGACAAAATGCCTCAGCCGCATGCATCCACTTTGATAGCATTAAATGCCTTTAAAAAGGCTGTGCTATTTCCGAAGACGTGCAGCCATCAGTCCCTTGAAATATCAGTCATGACATCAGCATAATAATTATTTTGTATAGTCACAATAGAGCACTCCACATGGCATGGTACGAAAAAAGTGAAGTGACAAAGTCCCTACAAAGAACGATGCGACAAAACCCATCCATCTTTAGTAATGTATGTGGCAGAGGGTAATGCTGCTAAAGCCCCTCCAACATAGCAATGCCTATGCGGCTGGAAAGCATGCGGCAGGAATATTATCGTACACATCATTCTGTTTCTCTCTTAGGCTCATCCTCCATGATAGCTGAAAGTGACCGTCGATGGGGGCCTATAATCGTGTGCACGTGGCCTTAAAAGTGTGCCTATTCATGCGTGGTGTTAAATACGACCGGTTCGCGCTACAACCTACCAGCAACAATGTTCTCAAGCGGCATGATATTAGTTGCATGATATGTGTCAAGCCGACAGCATCATGAGCACACATCTTTCCAAATTCCTTGGACAGTTATCGTGAAAGTCGTATGTGCCAAACGCAGTTTTGATGCAATGGATGCTAAAAATAGTAATATTTTAGGATATGCGCGCATGGCCATTTCAGTACAAATGGCTATAAATAGTAGGACATGTGCTTCCCAAGAGATTGAAGGATACACACTCGAGAGTCTAATTGCTTTCTTTCTTGCCAGTGAGCCAAGATTTAAAAAATTTCTTTTATCAATCGATCGTCAACGGAATAAAGGAGTTAGCTGCACAACTCGATCTCCATCATCACACTTCTTCAGATTCTTGTACCTAAGAATTCATTGTAATCTCCTCTTTACTTTCTTTGCTTGTAATTTGCAATCAAGTTAGTAAAGCTTTTTTGTGAAGGAAACAAAAATGGCGACTCTGCTGGGGATGTCCTTCTCCTCCGACGAGAAGGTCATGACGCAATCTGACGTGACAAAACTGGGTTCAACCCAGAAGATATTGGTCGTGCAATTCGACCAACAAGCCTTCGAGAACATGCTTTCAAGGGATAACTCAAGACCCTCACCACGGCTAGCAAAGCATAAGAAGACCCACAGGACCTGGGTAGTGTTACTACCATATTTTCTAGGAAAGGATATTTTAGTAATTTTATATTTAATTAAATATTATGCATAATAAATAATTATTTGTTATATTATTTAATTGTTGTTAGATGTTAGTTATTTATTTAGACTTGTGTTAGTGGAACTAACTAGTTTAGTTTTAGACCCATGGACCAACATGAATTAAATGGTTAGAACTTAACCCATTTAGAAAGCCCATTGTTAAGGAGTTGGATTAAATTAATTAAACCATTAGACTAGAAGCTTCCTTCCTTAATTATTTCTTCATGAGAGGCCCCAAGGGGTATAATGGACATTATATAGTAGCTTGAGGGAGGGGAAATAGGGGCCAGCCTATTTAAAAGAAGAGGGAAAATTCTCTCTCCTTTTTTTATTCCAAAACTAGATCTAGAATTTCCCTCAACTAAATTCCTTCATTCCCATTTCATTTCCCTACCAAATTTCATTCCAATTCCTTCCCAAATCACCATTAGAGACTTGAGAAGCAAGGATCTAGAAGAAGGAAGCAAGGATCTAGAAGAAGGAAGCAAGGATCTACAAAGAGGAGCAAGGATCTACAAATTGGAAGGCAATTTCATCTAAATTAGAGGTTTTATTGGGAATCCATCTCCCAATAGGTATAATTTATTTTTTTTACCTTAATTTAGGTTCTAAATCTGAGATTTAACCATAAAAAATCAACCCATATACATAGGCTACCCATAGGATTTGGTTTTGTGTTCATAGGAGGCCTATTGAGAAAGTTATGGTGCTTTTTGTGGCAATTTTGGGGGAATTATTGTGTGTGTCAATTGATCCTATAGATCAATTTGGCATGTGCTTATGTGTGTGTCAATTGATCCTATAGATCAATTTGGCATGTGCTTATGTGTTTGGGGCTAGTGTCATGTCCACAATTGGTTACGTATAGGTCGTATCCCAATAATTTGGTGATACATGTTGTTTTGGGGGTTTTTTTCTCCGATACGGGACTTTGTACATGTCATATTTTGACACGGACACGTAGATCTATATTTGACACTTCGTATTGTTCATAAATAATATATGTGACTTATTTGTGTCCTTCGGGGTGTATTTGGATGTGTGGTGGACTCGTGTCGCATGCGTATCCTAGATCTAGTGGGATACGGTATGATACTCTCCATGTGTTTGTACAAATTGTATGTAGATCTATTTATTGTGTTCTTAATTCATGAAGATTGTATTTATGCATATATATATATATATATATATATATATATATATATATATATATAGATACTATATATATATATTATAGTATATATAATTATGCTTCTTGTGTCTTAGATCTATGTATTATGTATGTACTATATGGGTATATATTATGTAGCCATTCTTTTACATGTATAAATATATATATTATAGTATATATGCTATGTGCAAATATGTATATATGTTGTTACAATATATATGCATGTTATTATTATTATATGTATTTGTTAAGTACATATATTCTATATGGTAGTAACTATACATATATATGATACTATGTGATTATAGGTGTCATTATGTAAGTATATACATATTATAACATGTATATATATATGTATATTTAAATGGATAATTATATTTATGTATGGAAGTTATATGATTATATATATATACATATATGAATAGGTATCAATATATATTTATGTGTGTGTGTGTTGTTGCTATATAGTATTTATGTACATAACACTAGGAAGGGGTATATATAGTTATTAATAGTTATTATGTATATAGACGTATATATATATATACTTGGAGGATGATATACATATATATATATGTGTTATATGTATATATTGTATATATATATATATATATATATATATATATATATATATATATATATATATATATATATATATATATATATATACTAGTATTATATATATAGAAGGATGTATCTCCTAAATTGCTAATTTTATTATAGTATATAGAGTAGTATGTATGTATATATATGTTACGGGTAGTTAATATAACAAGGTATTTGGAATTACCTTGAGGAAACCAAGGTAATTGGGGATACCCAAGATTTGGTTTTGGGTATCAAGTTTGTGATTATTGTTGAGATACCAAGTTGGTTCAAAACCATGGTACATATTTAATGTTGTAATTATGATTCTATATTATTAATAATTAATTGTCTGATATTTATATGTTGATGTTTTACCTTGGATTCACGTATCCGGAGATACTGTATCCTAATATTTAAGATGTGGTTTTTATGGCTTAGACTTTAGTATCTTGACCCAATATTTTTGTGTTAGGTTTATACAACCTATAAATAGGTAGTTGGTCATAGTTTGGCCATAGTTGACTATAGTTTGACTATAGTTGACCATAGTTGACCATAGTTGACTTTTGACTTAGAATTGACTTGTTGACCTAGAAGTTGACTAGTTTAACTTATTCTCTTTTCGGAACCTTGTATTGATCTTGTATTCCATATCTAGGTCTTCGAGGCACTGTGTCAGACATCTGTAAGACTATTCATTAGACTTCAGGCGAGTACATTCTCTGATAGTTTCTTGTTTATGATATCCTCTATGTTTATTGTATCTAGTATAGATATCCTTGTTCTCTTGACACGATGGTTACACGGATTGGTATATCCGGATCTCGTCATGAGATATTATTTCTTGGTATATGGTGTATCTTGTGCAAGCCTTGTTTCATTGATTATCTTGTACATGTACAGACACTGATTCTCGAAAAGACTAGCTATCTTCTTGGGAAATCTTGTGCCATAGCGTACCATGTTTGGATCTATTATACCAGTCGAGGGTGAAGAGTATTTTAGTGTAGATATGTGATCATATCCTCCTTGTATCAAGTCTTGCATTGAATAGTTTTAATCATACACCGCACGTATGATTAGTGTCACTACCACATTCCGAAAATAGGGGTATTTTCAATTTTTTCGATATTTAATATTATGGTATTTATAATTAATTAATTGCCTGATAGTATTTAATTTAATAATTATGTGATGTGTAATTAAATATATAATTATATGCAGTGTTAATTATTTTATTTTTTGCTAGCAGACTAGACCTAGAAGCCCAGTAGACGAACCCCTGTCCGAATTATAGAATTATGGAATTTTGAGGTTAATTATTTTACCTAGAATTTAATTCTTGGAGTTTATAATTAATTACTGTATTTTATTTAATACTTTTGCGCATTGCCTTTGCTTCGATATTTGGAGCACTACCCTAGCTTTTGTCTTCCAACTAATTTCACCATCTTGCCCTAGACATGCCCGCCTTCCATTCTGCTATTTTTGCAACTCATAATTTTGCTCCCTGTGCATTGTTTCTGGCCGCACAAAAATCGTCGCGGACGTTATTTTTGATTTCCTATTTTTGTATCGTTGTGCGTTCCAATCGAAAATTGGAGGCCATCTTGACCTATTTTTCGTGCGGCCCAAATTAGGGTAATATTCTGTTCTGAGTCTTCTTCAATATTGGTATTGATGACTTGATCTGATTTTGACCCCAAGTACTCCAAATTAATTGTTGAACACAACTTGCATTTATTTCCATTTAAATTGAGGATACCATTTTATCTGATTTTAAAATCCCAATTTAATTCCAGTGCCCTGCAAATTCAGCCCGTACCAGTCTTACAGCGTCCCCTGACCCTACAAAACATCGGACCCCGAATCGCCCGCCCAATTTTCGTCATTTCATGTGTTTGTACAATTTCCCGAATTTAAGGGGCTAAGTTGCAATTATTCAATTATAGGTGCCAACACCTAATTATTTTAAATCAATGAGGGAGCCTATTAATTTTTAATTAAACCTACATGAATTAATACTTCATGAATCATCATAGCCACTCATTTAAGTGGGTCAAATCCTCACCCTACATCACACCCTCTCTCTCCCTATTTAATGTCATGTCACCCTCAAACCCTAATCCCTAGGCAACCTAGAAAACACCACCCTCACAAATCTCCTCCCCCCTCATACGTATGTAAACTCCTTCTTCTTTTCTTTCTTCTTCTCTTTCTTCCTTTCTCCTTCTCTTTCCTTTCTTCTTCTTCTTCTCTTTCTTTTGAAAAATAAAGAGAGGGAAAACCATCATCAAACCCATCACCACCACCCGATTCCTGTTCACCGGCCGAGCCCAGCACTCCGGCGGCCGAGTTCTCCCTGCTGCTCCTCCCCTGTGTACATTCTCCGGCAGTCCGCTGATCTCGAGCCCCGGCCGGCAAACCGAACCCCCTCTGCTGCTCTTCTCCCGCTGCGAGCACCCCTGGCACTCCGGCGGATTCCATCTCCTCCTCCGCACTCCTTGCAGTCAGCCGGCCAACTCCGGCCCCGACTCCTCTTCCCCATCCTCCCTACAGCCGCTCTTCCACCTGCTGTGAACACCCGGCGGCTGCCCCTGTGCCCTCCGGCGGCGCTGCCTCGACAACTCCGGTCCGGCTCCTCCCTCTGCCGACGACTCCGGCGGCCCGCTCCAGCACTTCCCTGCGGCTCGACCGCTGCCCCCTCTGCTCTCGTGCACCCCGGCCACCTCCCTCTGCGCGGTGGCTGCCCTCCCTCTGCTCAGCCCGACCGGCGGCTGCTCCGGCGCCGAGTCCGGCCGACCCCCTTCAGTGAGTTTCCCATCCCCCTCTCCCTCTTTTCCCTGGTTTATATATATATGTATATATATATATATATATATATATATATATATATATATATATATATGTATGTATATATATTTATATACATACGTATATGCAAATATGTAGAATTAGTGTAATTAATTTGTATACGTACAGTATCTATTATTAATAATTAATTTGTGTAGGTACGTGTATATAGCATATTTCAATTTAATATTTAATATATATATATTGTATGTATTTAAAATATGTATACGTATATTATTTATCTTATTAAATAATATGTATAGTATACCTATATATATTAGTATATGAATGCAATATGTACAAGTATTATTTTTAAATAAATGATAACATATAAATGGGTATATTAATTATTTTATTAAATTGTATAATTGAGTATGGAAATCTGTGTAGACACCTACGTACATACGTATATGTATATAGTATTATTTTATCAATTGTTTAATAGTATATATAATAATGGGTATACGTATATATATATATATTTCTTATATACTTAATATATTTTAATAGAAAAAGGGAATACATGTATATATGTATATATATTTTTAATGTATATTGTCATATATTTGTATGATGTAATTAGTATAGGCAAATAGATTAATTTGTATATATATAATGTAAAGTATTTATGTATTTAATTAAGGCAAATATATATATAACGTATTTGGTATATGTATTATTTTTGGTAAAAATGTATAAAAATGTAAATTGTATATTAGTTATTTATTAGTAATCAATTGTATAAATATAGTACCATTTTTCTACTTGCACATAAAATACGTACTATTTTGGTATATGTACAAACATATAAATGTATGTATTCTGGAAAAGTATATATTTAAATTAATACTTTTGGTATAAATATGTGTATGTTAATGTATACATAATCTAATAGATATGTATATGTATATATTTAATTAATGTATGTAAGTGTGGTATTAAATTTAACTAGTATAAATGCATATATTTTTTAGGTGTATAATTATTTTGATATATATATATATGTGTATATATTGTAAATACATTTAAATTGGTGCATGTATAAAATATTGTAAGTATAAATTATTATGTTTATATATACATACAAGAATCATTTATTTTAAAGTATATATATTTATACATATATCTGAAATTGTAATGGATGGAAATTATATGTAATTAATTAATAAGATGTTTATTTAAATATGTAGTCCTACTAGATGACCCTAGTTGACTAGTGCCCTGCCTGGCATAGCTCTAAGGCCAGTGTTTATAGACTGTGTGTTAGCGTAGCATCTGATGCAAATGTGGTTTGATTGTGATATGTTTATAGGACTGTTGGGTTACCCAGGGGACACTCTGGAACAGGACCTCGGTATTCACCAGCTAAGGACCCAAGGCGAGTACATTCTCTGATTAGTTTCTAATTTATGATATCTCCTATGTTCACTGTATCTAGTGTAAATATCCATGTTCTTGACACATTGGTTACACGGATTGGTATACACGGATCTCGTCATGAGATGTTATTCCTTATTTATGGTGTAGCTTGTACAAGACTTGTTTCCTTGATATCTTGTGCATATACAGACACTGATTCCCGGGGAGATTTGCTACCTTCCTAGGGAATCCTGTGCCATAGCGTACCATGATTGGATCTACTATACCAGTCGGGGGTTTGGGGAGTACTTTAGTGTAGATATGTGATCATACCCAACTTTATATGCACCATAGCTCACCCCACATCTCACGTCGGGTGCGGCCTGACCATTTATATGCTCCATAGCTGTTACGTGTGATTAGCCTGATCTCTACATGCACCATAGCTAACCAACGGTTAGCCTGACTTTATATGAACCATAGCTAACCAACGGTTAGCCTGACTTTATATGAACCATAGCTAATCACATGTAACCAGCCTGATCAAGTTCCCAAGCCGATCACATGTTAAAGCTAGTACTCACACACTTAGTCATAGGTTCTTGCTCATGGACATATTGTTTCTTTTCCTGCGGTTACTTACAGTATTTCCAGTATTTCTTTCATTGTACATTTCTCGTACCTATACATGCATCTGGTATATTTCCATCTAGAACTGCTACATAGCTTATGTCATTTATATAGAACTGCTATTTAGAGATGTACTTTGCTCCTTCCTGACTGGAAAATATTTTTCCAGACTGTGACCTTAGTAGACTGGTTTCCGACATACTTGGGGGATTGGATGTTACTGATTGCAGGTATGATTATTTTGTCGTTAGACTTGTCTTGTATTTCTTGTTTGCCTTGACATCTCATCGTGCTTTAGTTTATGTGATTGAGTATTTCTAGCATTATTTTATGATATCCACGTCTCCTTATGGAGTTGGGTATTCACGTGAGTTTGATTAGATAGTTACTCGACCTAGACAGCGTTCTACCGCCGATGCTGCGGCGTAGGCTGGACGTACCCACGCACTCGTGCCCCTAAACAGGGTGCGGGTCGTGACACGTTTTTAGTGGTGGCCCATGCAGGTCAGACTTCGCAAGTAGTGCGATGTCGTAGTAGTGCGACGTCATAGTTGTATTACTGCGTACCTGCTATAGAATATAGGACATAGGATACTAGGATGAGAGAGGATACTCAATCACAAATTCTTGAGAGATTTCCTGGGATGACCCCAAGAGAATCTCATTTTCAATTTAAATCTTTCCTTGTTTCCGTCCGCTCTCGCTTGTTGTTACTGAACTTGATTCTTGTTGAGCAGTTATTAAATTAAATTCTTGATATCATTGTTGAGTTGATTCTTGTTGACGAGTTGTTAACTTTAATTCCTGGTATCGTTGTTGAGTTGATTTCAAATTGAGATGAATTTTACGGACTAGAATTTATGGTATCATCTGATGACATATATTGATGAGGACAGTGAGAAAGGTAAAACGTCTACTTTGGTTATGGAACCTAGAGTTTATCGCAGCCATATTAGCTGTCGTGACGAGAACGTAGGAACCTAACTTGGATGTACATACTTTAGTTATGAGATTTAGAGTTCTCGCAGCCATACCGGTTGGCGAGGCGAGGATTCTAGATGGCATGATTATAGGGTTGCATACCTTAGTTACGGAACCTGTCGTTTATCGCATCTATGCTTACTGGCGTGGCGAGGATTCTGAGTGTCATGATTTCAGACAGACGTGTATGATTATCAGGTTGTATCCTAAATTGGTTCTTAAAATATCATCTCAAGACTTATCTATTTCTGTTATTCCAGGACTTTGTTCCATCGCTTCTTTTCTTTACTAGCAGTAAGGATACCTTCCGTCCTTGATCCAATTCCTTTTGAGCTTATTCCTTGTTAGTATGATAATTAGTGACTTGCAATTTTGGTTGTGTCTTGTATTAGTTTGACTGAGTGTGACTTGTGAGTTTGTAAGTGTTTCCTAGTTGGACATATGAGCATTAGGCATTAATCTAGAGATACCCATAGCATAGTACCTTGTAGCAATAGTTCTATGATAGGTGTTATTATAATTAGTATTGGTATTATAGAAAGTGCAAGTGATCGTGATTTGTAATAAGTTTGACGAGTTAATCTAAGGATGAAGCTAGCGTTACCATACCAATAGTGCTAGTGAGTCTATATCAAATATTTGTTGAGCAAGGTGCAAATGACAGTAAGTACCTCGTGTGATGACAAACAGATTGGGGTATTAAGTAATATAGATAGAAAATCATTGAAGAAAATATGTGAGATGATAATTTGGATTATTGGAAATGATAGTGCAATTATTTCGGACAGTACAATTTTCGTACACAGTTGAGGTTGTAAATAATTAGTGAATTAGTGTGCACCTTGAGTATTAGAGACTGTGAGTAGTATATGTATGCTCGTGGATTAAATTATAATTGGTAGAGTGGAAATGAATTTCAATTTTTAAAGAATTTTTGAGGAGATGAGATTTATGTTATTAAATTTTGAATATTCGAATTCAATTCAATAAACATAGTCAAGGCTATAAGGATTTAAAGGTGATAAAATTTTTCTTCGATATTTGAATATCTGATTTTGAAGAGGTATATGCAATTTATTTTTAAGTTGATCGAGGAGCTAAACCTTGACGATTATTTCGAGGATTGACTTTATGGTAGATAAGAGATGAATATTAATATATGAGTAGATGATATACATGTGTACGGATCTGATGACTTGAGTACGATTGAGATCTCACTGCCAACTGACTTGGGTGTCAACCTAGGGTTGTATTGGAGTGAGAGCAGTACTTAGTATAGTGTATTGTAATTGATATGCACTTGAGTGATAAGAATAACTAGTATCAACTATTGTAGTAGGTAAGGAAGCTAGCAGTGAGTATGCTTGTAGTGAAGTGTGGTACCTAAAGAGATAGAGGTATCAGACTTTTCATGCATCATTTGACCTATGATTATGTTAGAAGATATTGCAAGTAATATATTAGCAGGTTCTTTCTTTTCTTTCCTCATGTTCTCTTGTCTTCTGATTGATTGATACCTTAGTACTGTAGCTGTATGCATGAATTCTTGTTATAATGTAGTTAGTAGTACCCCTGATACAGAGACTGCAATACCCTGACAAAAGACACCATGATCATACATATTTCCCTTAGGTTGCATGTTGTATGAGTGTAGGTAGAATTCTCTTAGACTTTGATTGTTGAGGATTTAACTGTAGTAAAGATTAACGAAGAGGTTATGACTTGGCAAAGAGAGACAAGGTGCCAAAAATTTTGAGGAAAAATATTAAATTAAATGAAGAGTTGGGAAATTGATATGGCGTAATTGAAGTTTTGTTAAATCATTGATTTTTAGAAATTATGAAATGATCATTGAATTTGAGGAATTTAAGAAGGCCATCGATATATTTATTGGACTGCAAGTTGTGAACTTATATTTTGAATATTGTATTGGAGGTTCCATAAGTATTACATCGTTGCATATTATGGAAAAAAAAAAAAAAAAAATCGAGGGATAAAGAACACAAATGGATTAGTGTTAAATTCAAATTTGGGACGAGATTCAATTTTTGAAATATGCACTGATTGGATTTCAATTAGAGGATTGAATATTAAATTCTTGCATTTCGTTATTAACTTAAAATTTTGGAGGATATTGTGATAAGAATGGGATTTGATTTATTTTGAAGATTTTTAGGGATATGCTATTTATAGAATTTTTGAAAGAATTTATTGTGAAATAACAATATGGAGTGGTTCATGATTATATGATTTGAGGAATTTAATTTTGATGGTAGTAAATACATAAATAAAACAATCGAGGAAAAAAAAAAAAAAAAAAAAATTTTGAGGATAATTATTGATTTAAACAAATGGTTAAGAAATTAACATGGCATAATTGGTGGTTTATAAATTCCAGGAAAGATTTTGACATGTTTAAAATTGGTTATTAATTTAGAAATTTTGGGAGATTTAACAATGTATTTATTTAATTACAAGTTATGAATTTTAGAACTTTATATTTGAATGTGAAAATTGGAGAATCCTTAAATATCATATTGTTGAGTTTTTGAGGAGTGGATATTAAATTCTGAGTATCGAATTAGTAGCTAAAAACTTTCAGGAAATTTTGATGAAAAATGGACTTTGATTCTATGTCGAGGATTTTTACAGGAATACAAATAATTTCATATTTTTGAAATTTTGAAAAGACCTTGTGGATTATTCGTGGCTGATGAATTTAATTGAGGGAATAACAGTGTGTATGATTTAAACACTAGTATGAGGATTTTAATTTCGAGGACGAAATTCTTTTAAGGTGGGTAGACTTGTCACTACCACATTCCGAAAACAGGGGTATTTTCAATTTTTTCGATATTTAATATTATGGTATTTATAATTAATTAATTGCCTGATAGTATTTAATTTAATAATTATGTGATGTGTAATTAAATATATAATTATATGCAGTGTTAATTATTTTATTTTTTGCTAGCAGACTAGACCTAGAAGCCCAGTAGACGAACCCCTGTCCGAATTATAGAATTATGGAATTTTGAGGTTAATTATTTTACCTAGAATTTAATTCTTGGAGTTTATAATTAATTACTGTATTTTATTTAATACTTTTGCGCATTGCCTTTGCTTCGATATTTGGAGCACTACCCTAGCTTTTGTCTTCCAACTAATTTCACCATCTTGCCCTAGACATGCCCGCCTTCCATTCTGCTATTTTTGCAACTCATAATTTTGCTCCCTGTGCATTGTTTCTGGCCGCACAAAAATCGTCGCGGACGTTATTTTTGATTTCCTATTTTTGTATCGTTGTGCGTTCCAATCGAAAATTGGAGGCCATCTTGACCTATTTTTCGTGCGGCCCAAATTAGGGTAATATTCTGTTCTGAGTCTTCTTCAATATTGGTATTGATGACTTGATCTGATTTTGACCCCAAGTACTCCAAATTAATTGTTGAACACAACTTGCATTTATTTCCATTTAAATTGAGGATACCATTTTATCTGATTTTAAAATCCCAATTTAATTCCAGTGCCCTGCAAATTCAGCCCGTACCAGTCTTACAGCGTCCCCTGACCCTACAAAACATCGGACCCCGAATCGCCCGCCCAATTTTCGTCATTTCATGTGTTTGTGCAATTTCCCGAATTTAAGGGGCTAAGTTGCAATTATTCAATTATAGGTGCCAACACCTAATTATTTTAAATCAATGAGGGAGCCTATTAATTTTTAATTAAACCTACATGAATTAATACTTCATGAATCATCATAGCCACTCATTTAAGTGGGTCAAATCCTCACCCTACATCACACCCTCTCTCTCCCTATTTAATGTCATGTCACCCTCAAACCCTAATCCCTAGGCAACCTAGAAAACACCACCCTCACAAATCTCCTCCCCCCTCATACGTATGTAAACTCCTTCTTCTTTTCTTTCTTCTTCTCTTTCTTCCTTTCTCCTTCTCTTTCCTTTCTTCTTCTTCTTCTCTTTCTTTTGAAAAATAAAGAGAGGGAAAACCATCATCAAACCCATCACCACCACCCGATTCCTGTTCACCGGCCGAGCCCAGCACTCCGGCGGCCGAGTTCTCCCTGCTGCTCCTCCCCTGTGTACATTCTCCGGCAGTCCGCTGATCTCGAGCCCCGGCCGGCAAACCGAACCCCCTCTGCTGCTCTTCTCCCGCTGCGAGCACCCCCGGCACTCCGGCGGATTCCATCTCCTCCTCCGCACTCCTTGCAGTCAGCCGGCCAACTCTGGCCCCGACTCCTCTTCCCCATCCTCCCTACAGCCGCTCTTCCACCTGCTGTGAACACCCGGCGGCTGCCCCTGTGCCCTCCGGCGGCGCTGCCTCGACAACTCTGGTCCGGCTCCTCCCTCTGCCGACGACTCCGGCGGCCCGCTCCAGCACTTCCCTGCGGCTCGACCGCTGCCCCCTCTGCTCTCGTGCACCCCGGCCACCTCCCTCTGCGCGGTGGCTGCCCTCCCTCTGCTCAGCCCGACCGGCGGCTGCTCCGGCGCCGAGTCCGGCCGACCCCCTTCAGTGAGTTTCCCATCCCCCTCTCCCTCTTTTCCCTGGTTTATATATATATGTATATATATATATATATATATATATATATATATGTATGTATATATATTTATATACATACGTATATGCAAATATGTAGAATTAGTGTAATTAATTTGTATACGTACAGTATCTATTATTAATAATTAATTTGTGTAGGTACGTGTATATAGCATATTTCAATTTAATATTTAATATATATATATTGTATGTATTTAAAATATGTATACGTATATTATTTATCTTATTAAATAATATGTATAGTATACCTATATATATTAGTATATGAATGCAATATGTACAAGTATTATTTTTAAATAAATGATAACATATAAATGGGTATATTAATTATTTTATTAAATTGTATAATTGAGTATGGAAATCTGTGTAGACACCTACGTACATACGTATATGTATATAGTATTATTTTATCAATTGTTTAATAGTATATATAATAATGGGTATACGTATATATATATATATTTCTTATATACTTAATATATTTTAATAGAAAAAGGGAATACATGTATATATGTATATATATTTTTAATGTATATTGTCATATATTTGTATGATGTAATTAGTATAGGCAAATAGATTAATTTGTATATATATAATGTAAAGTATTTATGTATTTAATTAAGGCAAATGTATATATAACGTATTTGGTATATGTATTATTTTTGGTAAAAATGTATAAAAATGTAAATTGTATATTAGTTATTTATTAGTAATCAATTGTATAAATATAGTACCATTTCTCTACTTGCACATAAAATACGTACTATTTTGGTATATGTACAAACATATAAATGTATGTATTCTGGAAAAGTATATATTTAAATTAATACTTTTGGTATAAATATGTGTATGTTAATGTATACATAATCTAATAGATATGTATATGTATATATTTAATTAATGTATGTAAGTGTGGTATTAAATTTAACTAGTATAAATGCATATATTTTTTAGGTGTATAATTATTTTGATATATATATATATGTGTATATATTGTAAATACATTTAAATTGGTGCATGTATAAAATATTGTAAGTATAAATTATTATGTTTATATATACATACAAGAATCATTTATTTTAAAGTATATATATTTATACATATATCTAAAATTGTAATGGATGGAAATTATATGTAATTAATTAATAAGATGTTTATTTAAATATGTAGTCCTACTAGATGACCCTAGTTGACTAGTGCCCTGCCTGGCATAGCTCTAAGGCCAGTGTTTATAGACTGTGTGTTAGCGTAGCATCTGATGCAAATGTGGTTTGATTGTGATATGTTTATAGGACTGTTGGGTTACCCAGGGGACACTCTGGAACAGGACCTCGGTATTCACCAGCTAAGGACCCAAGGCGAGTACATTCTCTGATTAGTTTCTAATTTATGATATCTCCTATGTTCACTGTATCTAGTGTAAATATCCATGTTCTTGACACATTGGTTACACGGATTGGTATACACGGATCTCGTCATGAGATGTTATTCCTTATTTATGGTGTAGCTTGTACAAGACTTGTTTCCTTGATATCTTGTGCATATACAGACACTGATTCCCGGGGAGATTTGCTACCTTCCTAGGGAATCCTGTGCCATAGCGTACCATGATTGGATCTACTATACCAGTCGGGGGTTTGGGGAGTACTTTAGTGTAGATATGTGATCATACCCAACTTTATATGCACCATAGCTCACCCCACATCTCACGTCGGGTGCGGCCTGACCATTTATATGCTCCATAGCTGTTACGTGTGATTAGCCTGATCTCTACATGCACCATAGCTAACCAACGGTTAGCCTGACTTTATATGAACCATAGCTAACCAACGGTTAGCCTGACTTTATATGAACCATAGCTAATCACATGTAACCAGCCTGATCAAGTTCCCAAGCCGATCACATGTTAAAGCTAGTACTCACACACTTAGTCATAGGTTCTTGCTCATGGACATATTGTTTCTTTTCCTGCGGTTACTTACAGTATTTCCAGTATTTCTTTCATTGTACATTTCTCGTACCTATACATGCATCTGGTATATTTCCATCTAGAACTGCTACATAGCTTATGTCATTTATATAGAACTGCTATTTAGAGATGTACTTTGCTCCTTCCTGACTGGAAAATATTTTTCCAGACTGTGACCTTAGTAGACTGGTTTCCGACATACTTGGGGGATTGGATGTTACTGATTGCAGGTATGATTATTTTGTCGTTAGACTTGTCTTGTATTTCTTGTTTGCCTTGACATCTCATCGTGCTTTAGTTTATGTGATTGAGTATTTCTAGCATTATTTTATGATATCCACGTCTCCTTATGGAGTTGGGTATTCACGTGAGTTTGATTAGATAGTTACTCGACCTAGACAGCGTTCTACCGCCGATGCTACGGCGTAGGCTGGACGTACCCACGCACTCGTGCCCCTAAACAGGGTGCGGGTCGTGACAATTAGCCAGGCCATATATCTTGTATCAAGTTCCCAAGCCTATCATATGTTAAAGCTAGTACTCACACACTTAGACATTAGCATTCTTGCTCATTGACATATTGCTCATTATTGTATTTATTCCAATATTTCTCTATTGTATATATATCTTTTGTATCTATTGTGCATCTTGTATATTCACATCTATTTACATTTACATAGTTTTTATCATTGATTAGAACTGCTGTTAGAGATGTACTCTGCTCCTTTCCTGACTGGATTTTTTTTCCCGATAACATTGAGGACTGGTATCCTACACATTATGGACCTCAGGATGTTGTGGGTCTTGAGTCTGAGACCCTGGTTCAGGAGGGACTTATTCCAACTGAAACAGATGACCCGAGTTTAGTAGCTTCTTAGTATTCTTGTACTGGATTTGTCTCCAGCTTATTTTGTTATTTCTCTCAGACTCATTGATGTATTATTTTAGACTCATGAGTTGTATTGTGAATATTCTATTCTTTATCTGATTCGTGCTCATTCTATCTTAGATCTGTGATTGAGTATATTGTTATTGTTGGTGGTTTATTATATTGCTAGGTAGATTACCCAAATAGCGTTCTATCGCCGATTCTACTGCGTAGGCTGGGCGTTGTTTCTGACTTATACCCTTACACCGGGTGTGGGTCGTGACACATTTTTATTGGTGGCCCATGCAGCTCGAGCTTCGCAAGTTATGCGATATCGTGGTAGTGCGACGATTTAGTTGTACTACTGCGAGCCTGCGATAGGATATAGGCTATAGGCTGAGATACTCAATCTCATCTAGGAAAATTCTTTTGATTCAACTATTCTCCTTTGATATTGACATTTGATCTCTTAAACTATCCTTTCCTTGAGTGTCTTACATCATGTGCCATATTGATCCTCATTTTATCTTTTTATGAGACATACTCGGAGATACTTGCGGATGCACGCAAGGTTGAGCGAGAGTTAGGTTTGAAGCCCAAGAGAGACCGTGATTCTTTTCTGGGGTTCAACATCAGTGCAGTATCTGGAAAACGTCCTCATTTCCAGTCTAGACCTTTCCAGCAGCCACAGCAGAACCAGACTCCAGCTAAGGTGCCTTTTCATCAGGCACCTCAGCAGTAGAGACAGTTACAGCAAGCTTCCTGCCACTACTGTAAGAAGCCCGACCACATCTGAGAAGTTTGTAGGAGGAGGTTGGGAGTTTGTTTGTATTGTGGTACTGAAGGGCATCAGCTGAGGGAGTATCCTTCCAATCCTCGTCGTGCAGTTCAAGGAGCAGCTCCATCTCCAAGGGCACAGACGAGGGGACCTCTTCCGACATAGCAGCAGCATTTTGTCGAACATCAACAGCAGGAAGGTGACCGTCAGGGAGGAGCGTTTTCTATGACCGTCGAGGAGGATGAACCCATCGGAGATGTCATCGCAGGTTCTATTCTTCTTGATTCAATTCCAGCTTTAGCTTTATTTAATAGTGGTGCTTTCCATAGTTGTGTATCTGTTTCTTTTGCTCTGAAGCATGGTTTAGTAGCTGAGTCGTTGCTTAGGACTTGCAAGATCATGATCGGGGGAGGCATTATCCTGGTTAATAATATTTGCAAGGATCGAAGAGTTACTCTGGGAGGCTGGGAGTTGAGTGCGTGTCTACTTGTAATGCCACTTCCGAGCTACGATATTGTACTCGGGATAGATTGGTTGAGTAGGCACCGTGCTAGCATAGATTGTAGAGGAGGTAGAGTTTTGTTTGGTCCGCCAGGAGAGCCAGAGTTCGAGTTTGCTAGAGGAGCTGTATAGCAGGGAGAAGGCATTATTTGTGGAGCTATGGTGGAAGATAAGGAGTTGCCGCATCCATTGATAGCAGAATTCTTGGATGTGTTTCCTAAGGAATTATCAGGGTTACCGCCAGATTGAGATGTTGAATTCTCTATAGACTTGGTTCTAGGTGCAGAACCAATTTTATAGCATGTCTATAGAGTAAACAACAACAAGCTGGTCGAGCTGAAGAACCAGGTGGATGAATTGCAGGATAAAGGGTTTATCAGATTGAGTTCTTCACCGTGGGGAGCCCGGTATTGTTTGTACCGAAGAAAGATGGATCGGTGCACATGTGAATTGATTACATGGCTTTGAATAATCTCACTATCAAGAATAAGTATCCTTTGCCACGGATTGATGATCTATTTGATCAGTTGAGTGGTGCAAAGGTATTTTCTAAGATAAATTTGAGATCAGGCTACTATCAGGTGAAGGTAAAGCCAGAGGATATACCGAAGACTGCTTTTAGAACTCGGTTTTGTCAGTACGAGTTTATGGTAATGCCGTTTGGTTTGACTAATGCACCGACGATATTTATGAACTTGATGAACAAGGTGTTCCACCAGTACCTTGATAAGTTTGTGGTGGTGTTCATCGACGATATACTCATATACTCGAGGACACCGGAGGAGCATGAGGAGCATTTGAGGATTGTGTTGGATGTGATGAGGAAGGAGAAGCTGTATCGGAAGTTGTCCAAGTATGAGTTTTTCCTGGACAAGGTAGAATTCTTGGGGCATGTTGTGACTGGTGATGGTATTTCAGTGGATCCGAAGAAGATCGCAGCAGTAGAATCTTGGAAGACCCCTCGGTAGCAAAGATCAGGAGTTTCTTGGGATTGGCAGGCTACTACAGGAAGTTTGTACAAGATTTTTCGAGGATTGTCGAGCTGATGACCAGACTCACCAGGAAAGATGTGGAGTTTGTTTGGACAGAGGATAGCCAGGTTGCTTTTTGAGGAGTTAAAGAAGAGGTTGACGTCTGCTCCTATTTTGACGTTGCCATCAGGGTCTGGAGGTTTTACTATTTATAGTGATGAATCGGGGAGAGGTTTGGGTTGTGTTCTTCAGTAGAATGGGAAAGTGATTGCCTATGCATCCAGGTAATTGCGTCCTCATGAAAAGAACTATCCTACCGATGATTTGGAGTTGGCAGGAGTCATCTTCGCCCTGATGTTATGGAAATATTATTTGTACGGAGAGCGTGTGGAGATCTTCATAGACCATAAGAGCTTAAAGTACGTTTTTACGCAGAAGGAGTTAAAGATGAGGCAGCGTCGGTGGTTGGAACTGATAAAGGATTTTGATATATCTTTGCAATATCATCCTGGAAAAGCTAATGTAGTTGCCGATGCTTTGAGCAGGTATCCGGTAGCTATGTTCTTGATGCATGATCGATATTTGTTGGAGGACTTGGAGAGCTTGGGCATCGAGGTGATAGTTCCTGGTTGTGCTATACAGATGTGGGGATTGCAAATACATTCAGATTTGATAGACATGATCAAGGTAGCACAGTATGAAGATATATCTCTGAGGAGTATTAGAGCTCAGGTTAGAGCAGGATTAGAGGATGATTTCAATATTGTTGAGGATGGATCTTTGAGGCATGGAGTTAGATTGTGTGTGCCTAGTGGGGAGCTGCGTGAGAAGGTATTACAGGAAGCACATCTCTCTCAGTATTCCATGCATCCAGGTACTAACAAGATGTATCGGGATATACGAGAGAGTGTGTGGTGGTATGGCATGAAGAGGGAAGTGGCACAGTTTGTATCCAGATGCTTAGTGTGCCAGCAGGTGAAAGCCGAGAGGCAGAGGCCAGGAGGTTTACTTTAGCCATTACCCATTCCAGAGTGGAAGTGGGAGCACATTACTATGGATTTTGTGTTCGGACTTCCACGATCTCCAGGAGGGAAAGACGCAATTTGGGTCATCGTTGATAGGTTGACCAAGTCGGCCCACTTTTTGCCTTTCAAGGTGGGTTTGTCTACGGAGAAGCTGGCAGAGATGTATGTGAGGCAGATCGTTAGGGTACATGGAGTTTCCATCAGCATAGTCTCGGATCGGGATAGTCGTTTCACTTCTTATTTTTGGAGGAGTTTGCAGGAGAGTTTTGGCACTCAGCTCAAGTTCAGTACTGCATATCATCCCCAAACAGATGGGCAGTCAGAGAGGACTATTCAGACTCTCGAGGATATATTGCGCACTTGTGTACTAGATTTTGGGGGTTCTTGGCAGGACCATCTCCATTTGGTAGAGTTTGCTTACAACAACAGTTACCAGGCTAGTATAGAGATGTCACCTTTTGAAGCTCTGTACGGTTGTAGGTGTCGTACTCCCTTGTCTTGGGACGATGTTGGAGAGAGAGTTTTGCTTGGGCCAGAGATGGTTGTGGAGGCAGCAGAGAAGGTTCAGTTGATCAGAGACAGACTTCGAGTGGCGCAGGACAGACAACGGCATTAGGCCGATAGCCACCGGAGACCTTTGGAGTTCGAGGTGGGTGGTTTGGTGTTTCTGAGGATTTCTCCGACACGAGGCACGATTCATTTCGGTGGAGGCGAAAAGCTTAGTCCGCGATTCATCGGAGCTTTCACTATTTTAGAGAGGGTCGGTGCAGTTGCTTATAGACTAGACTTGCCACCTGCATTGGAGGGAGTGCACAACGTGTTTCACGTGTCGCAGTTGAGATAATGTGTGGCGGATCCTAGTCATGTGTTGGATCACTCGGAGATAGAGGTGGGCCCTACTCTTAGCTATCCAAAGCAGCCAGTTGAGATTCTAGATCGGAGGAAGAAGGTATTGAGGAACCAGACTATTCCTTTGGTGCGCATCGCATGGAGGCATCATTCTACGGGGGAGTCTACCTGGGAGAGAGAAGATGACATGCGAGAGCGTTATCCATATTTGTTTGTGCCTTGAGGTATGTTATTTCCTAGTTATGTTCTGTTCATTGTTATGTTTTTCCATAGTTAGTTGTGATTCTTTAGTTCTGTTCTGTTATTTTCTGGGGGTAGTTTTCGTCTTTGAATTTTGAGGATGAAATTATTTTAAGGAGGGTAGACTTGTCACTACCACATTTTCTAGGAAAGGGTATTTTTTTAATTTTATATTTAATTAAATATTGTTTATGATAAATAATTATTTATTGTATTATTTAATTATTGTTAGATGTTAGTTATTTATTTAGACTTGTGTTAGTGGACCTAACTAGTTTAGTTTTAGACCCATGGACTAACATGAATTAATTGGTTAGAACTTAGCCCATTTAGAAAGCCCATTGTTAAGGAGATGGATTAAATTAATTAAACCATTAGACTAGAAGCTTCCTTCCTTAATTATTTCTTTATGAGAGGCCCCAAGGGGTATAATGGACATTACATATTAGCTTGAGGGAGAGGAAATAGGGGCCGGCCTATTTAAAAGAAGAGGAAAAATTCTCTCCTTTTTTTATTCCAAAACTAGATCTAGAATTTCCCTCAACCAAATTCCTTCATTCTTATTTCATTTCCCTACCAAATTTTATTCCAATTCCTTCTCAAATCACCATTAGAGACTTGAGAAGCAAGAATCTAGAAGAAGGAAGTAAGGATCTACAAAGAGGAGCAAGGATCTACAAGTTGGAAGACAATTTCATCTCAATTGGAGGTTTCATTGGGAATCCATCTCCCAATAGGTACAATTCAGTTTTTTTCCTTAATTTAGGTTCTAAATATGAGATTTAACCATGGAAAATTAACCTATATGTATAGGCTACCCATAGGATTTGGTTTTGTGTTCAAAGGAGGCCTATTGAGAAAGTTATGGTACTTTTGTGTCAATTTTAGGGGAATTCCGAGATTGACAATTGTTGTGTATGTCAGTTGATACTATAGATCAATTTGGCATGTGCATGTGTGTTTGGGGCTAGTATCGTGTCCACAATTGGGTACGTGTAGGTCGTATCCCAACAATTTGGTGATACGTGTTATTTTGGGGAGTTTTCCCCCCGATATGGGACTTTGTACATGTCATATTTTGACACAGACACGTAGATCTATATTTGACACTTCGTATTATTCTTAAATAATATATGTGACTTGTTTGTGTCCTTCGGGGTACATTTGGATGTGTGGTGGACTCGTATCGTATGCGTATCCATGATCTAGTGGGATACGGTGTAATACTCTCCATGTGTTTGTATAAATTGTATGTAGATCTATTTATTGTCTTCTTAATTCATGAAGATTGTATTTATGCATATATATATATATATATATATATATATATATATATATATATATAGATACTATATATATATTATAGTATATATAATTATGCTTCTTGTGTCTTAGATCTATGTATTATGTATGTACTATATGTGTATATATTATGTAGCCATTCTTTTACATGTATAAATATATATATTATAGTATATATGCTATGTGTAAATATGTATATATGTTGTTACAATATATATATATGTATGTTATTATTATTATTTTATGTGTTTGTTAAGTACATATATTCTATATGGTAGTAACTAATATGTATATACTTACACAATGACACCTATAATCATATATATATATATATGTATATTTAAATTGATAATTATATTTATGTATGAAAGTTATATGATTATATATATATACATATATGAATAGTTATCAATATATATTTATGTGTGTGTGTTGTTGCTATATAGTATTTATGTACATAACACTAGGAAGGGGTATATATAGTTATTAATAGTTATTTTGTATATAGATGTATATATATACTTGGAGGATAATAAACATATATATATGTGTTATATATATATATATATATATATATATATATATATATATATACACTATTAGTGACGGCAAGTACAGCTAATCAGCGACGACAGCAGCCAATTGGCGACAGCAGCAGCAAAACAGCACAGCAGCAGCAGCTAATCAGCGACAGCAGCAACATCGTCGCTGAAGGGCAGCAGCAGCAGGGAACAGCGACAGCTCAGGAAAACTGTCGCTGAAACAACAGCGTATCAGCAAGCGTATCAGGGTTTCAGTGACAGTTTTTAGTGATAGTGTTGGAAATTGTTACTAAAATAGCAGTATATTTATATATCAGCAGCTTTCAGTGACAGCAGAATGGTTTTTGGTGACAGTTAGGCAATTATATATATATGATAATATATATATATATATATATATATATATATATATATATATATATATATATATACATACTAGTATTATATATATAGAAGGATGTATCTCCTAAATTGCTAATTTTAGTATAGTATATAGAGTAGTATGTATGTATATATATGTTACGGGTAGTTAATATAACAAGGTATTTGGAATTACCTTGAGGAAACCAAGGTAATTGGGGATACCCAAGATTTGGGTTTGGGTATCAAGTTTGTGATTATTGTTGAGATACCAAGTTGGTTCAAAACAACGGTACCTATTTAATATTGTAATTATGATTCTATATTATTAATAATTAATTGTTTGATATTTATATATTGATGTTTTACCTTGGATTCACGTATCCGGAGATACGGTATCCTAATATTTAAGATATGGTTTTTATGGCTTAGACTTTAGTATCTTGATCCAATATTTTTGTGTTAGGTTTATGCAACCTAGAAATAGATAGTTGGTCATAGTTTGACCATAGTTGACCATAGTTTGACTATAGTTGACCATAGTTGACTATAGTTGACTTTTGACTTAGAATTGACTTGTTGACCTAGAAGTTGACTAGTTTAACTTATTCTCTTTCCGGAACCTTGTATTGATGTTGTATTCCATATCTAGGTCTTCGAGGCACCGTGTCAGACATCTGTAAGACTATTTATTGGACTTCAGGCGAGTACATTCTCTGATAGTTTCTTGTTTATGATATCCTCTATGTTCATTGTATCTAGTATAGATATCCTTGTTCTCTTGACACGATGGTTACACGGATTGGTATATCCGGATCTCGTCATGAGATATTATTCCTTGGTATATAGTATATCTTGTGCAAGCCTTGTTTCATTGATTATCTTGTACATGTACAGACACTGATTCTCGGGAAGACGAGCTATCTTCTTGGAGAATCTCATGCCATAGCGTACCATGTTTGGATCTATTATACCAGTCGAGGGTGGGGAGTATTTTAGTGTAGATATGTGATCATATCCTCCTTGTATCAAGTCTTGCATTGAATAGTTTTAATCATACACCGCACGTATGATTAGCCAGGCTATATATCTTGTATCAAGTTTCCAAGCCGGTCATATGTTAAAGCTAGTACTCACACACTTAGACATTAGTATTCTTGCTCATTATTGTATTTATTCCAGTATTTCCCTATTGTATATATATCTTTTGTATCTATTGTGCATCTTGTATATTCACATCTATTTACTGTTACATAGTTTTTATCATTGATTAGAACTGCTGTTAGAGATGTACTCTGCTCCTTTCCTGACTGGATATATTTTTTCCAGATGACACTGAGGACTGGTACCCTACACATTATGGACCTCAGGATGTTGTGGGTCTAGAGTCTAAGACCCTGGTTCAGGAGGGACTTATCCCAACTGAAAAAGATGACCCGAGTTTAGTAGCTTCTTAGTATTCTTGTACTGGATTTGTCTCCAGCTTATTTTGTTATTTCTCTCTGACTCATTGATGTATTATTTTAGACTCATGAGTTGTATTGTGACTATTCTATTCTTTATCTGATTCGTGCTCATTCCATCTTAGATCTGTGATTGAGTATATTGTTATTGTTAGTGGTTCATTATATTACTAGATAGATTACCCAGACAGCGTTCTACCGCCGATTCTGTGGCATAGGCTGGGCGTTGTTTTCGACTTGTACCCTTACACCGGGTGCAGGTCATGACAGGTAGCCAAGGCCAATGTATCGCACCTAAAGACTGTGGAGGATGAGCTTCCAATGAGGGGATCAGCCACCACATAACCGATCCATGCGCATCCGATTTATGCTGCGACTACTGCGCATCAAGATGGGGTCTCCTCACAAGAGCATAATGCGCATGCTTCCACAAAGAAAATTGAGGCTCATCCTGAGGCCACTCGCCGCATCATGGAGGGTGTTGACGTGTTGCCATTTAAGAAGTCATGCATCGTAGCCAGAAAGAAGGGTGCTAAGATCCCTTCTAAAGCCATGTACCATGCACATAACCACGAAAAGCATCATGCACCAAGTTGGTACATGCCTACCCTTGAAGGAAGACTAGTGGGAGAGAGAACTGGGCTAAAGTTTGGAGGCTGCGGCCAGAGAAATCTAGGGCTATGATAGCCCGTTATCTTTATTAGTACACTTTACGTGCAATAAGAAGAATCAGAGTGCTCGACACTTAAGTCTTGGCAGAGAAAAATACGATGATGCCAAGGACTTGGGTGCTAAGTCCTCTGAGGAACCCATGTGCACTCAGCGTAGTGGGCAGAAGAAGCACTGTGACACAGAAGAAGCACTGTGACACATCCTCTCTTTAGTGCATGAAGGGCACTGTATATGCCAACGATCACGAAGTGGGCCCAAGTTCTACTTAGCATATGCACATCTAAGGTAGAAAGAAAGATTCTGTCTTCGATAGGATCTCCCATAACTAGTTTCTCATAGAAGGGAACATCTTGGACTCTCTTTACTATACGCCAATGCATGCTAGTTTAAAGAAGTCCAGGACAGTACGAGCAATGCACGCTCAAGCAACTACTCAAATAACTGGCTAACAATATGTGCCATTGACTGCCGTGTGCATTACTGATAAAAAGTTATATCGAACAGACCAATGAACTCAGCTTGGCTGTGCGCATAAAGTGGGTCAGTTCTTAAAGTCTTCGTGGGATAACTTGGGCACAAAATATGTGCATGAACTAAGTCAGGGATAAAAACTGTGTTGACGGACATATACATCCAGTGTGCCTGTGCGCATAAAATTGGTCTGCTTCATGTTAAATCTTCCATAAACGATCTGGGTGAAGTCCCTGCGCATGAACCAGGGTAGGAAGCAGATACCTTGTTTACACATCCATGCACACGGTTTAGCCACATGTATGAAATGGGTGTAAATCTGAAATTTTCCTCGTCAGATATGCGTAACGTGATATGTCACAAGTGCAAGACGAGAGGGATGACTGCTACACATAGAATGTCCCCTCTAGTGCACCACTATGCTAGTATTGTCATCAATTGCTACTGTGCCAAAGTAGCAACCCCTCTAGCTTGGAAGTCCGTATTTCCGCGACTACAACCAGTTGCACCAATCTGACAATGTCTCGGTGAATAGGTGCAAATCAAAGAATATGAAGATGAAGAGGAGTTATCATTTGCCTCGTGCTGTTCAACTTGGAGGTCTCCTTCTACAAAGAAGAACTCAAAAGCAAGTTTGTCTAACCCTCAAGTCTCAACCAATATGTTAAGGAGTTGACCACGGGACAACCCACCAAATGTGCCTACAGAAGGAGTGTTCCAAGGCACCCGCTTAAGGTCGAGGTCTTCATCTGAAAAGACCAAATCAAGGGAAGAGGGCAGTATTCCCTTGATGCAATGCATCTCTACAAGCAGGGGGTAGCAAATTTCTTATGATACATTCTAACCTGACGTTTCATGAAGATAGTGATTCTCAGGAACTGATGCTGATGTACCTGGGGTGCTGACCCTCGACTGATCAGCGTATATCTGAAGCTAGTAGTAGAATTTCTCCTGATTCTGAAGATGACACGATAATACCGAACTTTCCCGAGTACAACGTACCTCAGGAATAGGAGGTAGAAAGTGTAGGGTCTACTGCTCTTTCCACCTCTCCACATATGATGCCCGTATAAATGGCGGGTGATAAAATGAAGGGAGCAACGGTGATCACCAACACCTTGATGCTCTAGAAGCAATGATACAAGGCATGAGTTCCTCAATAAAAATATTGACCCAGACAATATTAGAGATTCGGACGAATATAAATCCACCACAACTACCAGTTCAAGGATAAACAAATCAGGGATCGATGTATGAAGAGGAGTCTTATGAACCTGTTCCACCTCCTCCAACTACTAGCATTCATTTCTTGCTAGTGACACAAGGTAATTCATAAGCTGTTATGAGATCGCCTGCTCCTCAACAGATAGACGATATGCAATAAGCTATTCGAGAACTGCAAACTCAATTTGACGTCATGAACAACCGGGACAAGCTTTAGAAGCTTGGGATAAGAGATCCTTATTCCCCTGAGTAGAATAACACAGTTTTTTAACCCAATTACAAGCCACAATCCCTAATTTCGTTCGATGGAAGGAAGTCCCCTTGTCAGTTCATGAATTACTTTGAATCCATGATGGGACATCTACCACAGGATGATGCTCTACTCACTAAGCTGTTTATCGGAGCCTTGACCGATATAGCTTATGAGTGGTTCTGCAGTCTCCTGGATAATTGTATCGCATCGTTCGATGACCTTCAGCACATGTTCCTCTCCTAATTTTATCATAGCGGAATGGAGATGAACATGTCAACCCTCATCGACACATCTCAGAGGGAGAATGAGACTATATGCACTTTCATAGAGCGCTTCAGACAGAAGGCTTTGAAGATGCCTCCTGGTATCCCCAAGTCTATGCTAATGGACACTTGCAGGAAAAATCTCTTGCCAGCAGTAAAACTCTGTATAGGCACAATCCAGTTCAAAGAATGGTCTGCATTTATTGGGAATGCCGACATTGCGGAGAAGAATGCGAAAGATATCCATTTGCTGGGGATTAAGCTACCTGGTTCTGACGATTGGGAAAAGCGTCCTCAAAGCAACAACAACAATAACAACCGCAACAGTAAGGCGAAGGAAGCACTCACCTTCAATGTCTCCAAAGGCTCTTCAATGCCCAAGCCGAAGAATGTTGAAGATTCTAAGCCAAATGAAGCTTATTCCTTCGACGATGATGACATTGTTGACATCTTCAATGTGATGATGAAAGGCAACAAAATCAAATTGTCCGCCATCAGACGCCCGGAGGAGACAGACAAGATCAACGATCCTAAGTACTGCCTATTCTATTGATACATGCATCATTCCATAAGAGATTGCTACATATTGAAGAGGCGCATCCAGCAGCTAATCGACACTAAAGCTATCTCCTTGGATACTGATGATTAGACAGTCATCGGTAATATGGTGTCACTATAATTTGGTAATTTCCTAGGGTTGGAAGTCCAAGACGACGTCATCCCAATTGCTAAAGAGATATTGTAGGTCGTCAACCTCCCATCAGCTCTCAACCAGGCAGCATGCCTGGTACCACTCGCAACCCCAAGAGGTGAAGTCATGTGGGTTCACCCCGGTATTGTTCAAGATCTGACATAGCAAGCAGCGCCTTCAACTTCCAGGTCTAAAAGAAAGAAGCCCAAACTATGTCACATAGTCTTTCCTTCAAATGATAAAGCTTTGTTTGGGGAAACTAGGTCTGGCAAGACCTATTTATGCAACTATGATCCAATTCAGGAGGATACTATACCTTCAATTGCCATACCTGCTGCTCATGTAGTACCTGAAGTGGATCCGTCCAAGCCTCCCAAGATGAACAAATAGAAACAAAAGGAGACTCATTTCGACAAGTCTCTAAAGAAAAACTCCCAACCATAGTTGGACAAGCCCTACAACTTTGATATATTAGTACAGCTTGCTAATAAACCTGCAAGGTTGTCACTCTTTAAAATCTTTCGTCCCTCTAAAGAGACTCAAAATGCTTTGAGCGAGGTACTACAACACATTAACTCTTATTTGACTCAAATCTAGAATCCAACTGAGGACCCTAGTGAATATCCCCATTGCCACAGTGTAATAGAGAGAATCCCTAATATAATGTTCTCTCAGCAGGATATCTTACTAAAGAATAACAGGCACGATCGACCTCTGTACTATACATGGTACATCGGCACAATCAAAGTGGACCTGATGCATAACGATCCAGGATCGTTTCTCAGTATTATTACTCAAAGTTTGCTCTAAACCTTGGGAATTTCTAATACACCTGTTGTCTGCCACAAATATAATTGTCACGACCAGCACCCAATATAAGGATGCAAGTCGGAAACAACGCCCAGCCTATGCCGCAGAATTGGCGGTAGAACGTTGTCTGGGTAATCTATCTAACACTGTACTGTAATGAGCCACCAACAGTAACAATATACTCAATCACAGATCTAAGATAGAAATGAGCACGAATATGATAAAGAATCGAAATAGTCACATACAACTCATGAGTTTAAAATAATACATCGATGAGTCTGAAAGAGTACTAACAATAAGCTAGAGACAAATCTAGTATAAGAAATACTAATGAGATACTAAACCCGGGTTATCTGCCCCAGTCGGGATAAGTCCCTCCTGAGCCAGGGTCTCTGACTCTAAGCCCACAACATCTTGGGGTCCATAATGTGTAGGGTACCACTCCTCAGTGTCATCTGAAAAAAATATATCCATTCAGGAAAGGAGTAGGGTACATCTCTAACAGCAGTTCTAATCAATGATAAAAACTATGTAACAGTAATAGATATGAATATACAAGATGCACAACAGATACGAGAGATATATACATGAACAATATGAAAATACTGGAATGAACACAATAATGAACAATATGCCAAAGCACAAGAATACTAATGACTAAGTGTGTGAGTACTAGCTTTAACATGTGATCAACATGGGAACATGATACAATATATATATGGCCTGGCTAATCATACGTGCAGTGTATGATTAATACTATTCAATAATAGTACTTGATACAATAGGGATATTGATCACATATCTACATTAAAGTACTCCCCACCCTCGACTGGTATAATAGATCCAACCACGGTATGCTATGGCACGAGATTCCCCAAGAAGATAGCGACTCTTCTCGAGAATCAGTGTCTGTACATGTACAAGATAACCAGTGAAACAATACTTGCACCATATACACCATATACCAAGGAATAACATCTCATGACGAGATCCGGATATAACAACCCGTGTAACCATAGTGTCAAAAGAACATGGATATCTATACTAGATACAGTGAACATAGAGGATATCATAAATGAGAAACTATCTGAGAATGTACTAGCCTAAAGTCCAAAGAATTGTCTCACAGATGTCTGGTACAGTGACTTGAAGACCTAGATATAGAATACAACATCAATACAAGGTTCCGGAAGAAAAATAAGTTAAACTAGTCAACTTCTAGGTCAACAAGTCAATTCTAAGTCAACTATGGTCAACTATAGTCAACTACCTTTTGCTAGGTTGCACAAGTCTAACACAAGAATATTGGGTACAAAAACTAAAGCCTAGGTCACAAAACCATATCTTAAAATACTAGGATACCGTATCTCCGGATACGTAATACAATAGGTAAAATATTGCATATATAAGTCAAACAATTATATATATATAAAATCCTACTTATAACATTAAATAGGTGCCTTGGTTTTGAACCAACTTGGTATCACAACAATAACTCAAATTCTTGATACCCAAACCTAATACCTTGGGTATCCTCAATTACCTTGGTACTTACCTTGGTATCTCAAGGTAATACCCCAAACTTGTTTATACTAACTACCCGTAGATATATATACACACTATATTAATTATTATACACATAGTATACAATAAATACTATTAGCATTTAGGAATATATTTACATATATTAAATACCATATACATATATATATATCTATATATATATATATAATAGGAAATATGTCAAACTGATACTATTGATCACTGTTAACTGTCGCTGAAGCTACTGATATTATGCTATTTTTAGCGACGCTTCTCTGCTGTCGTTGCTACCTGCTGTCACTGCTGCTGTGTTGTTTTGCCTCTGCTACTAATTTGTGATGCTACGGCTGTCGCTGTAGCTCCCACTCCGCTGTTGCTGCTGCTGTTTTGCCTCTACTGCTATTTGGACGCTACGGCTGTCGTTGAAACTCCATCTCCACTTATATATATATATATATATATATATATATATATATATATATATATATATATATATATATATATATATAACATAAATAGATACTAATACATATAACTATAATCTATATATATAACTATGACTGTAAAAATACATATATACACTCTATAACATCTATACATACATGATAACTACCTAGTAATTGTACATACTTAGTACATACATATAACAACACACATAAATAGGCGTATATATAAATTATACACTAATAGGTCACATACATTATAGAAACATAATATAACAACATATACATATCTAATTAATATATCCATACATACTACAATATATATAAATATACTACATGTAAAAGAAGAGCTAAAACAATATATACATATAGTATATTCATAGGTACATAGATCTAAGACACAATATATATATATATATAAATTTATATATTCACCACCATCCACATATACACACCACAACCACATAAGTATATACAATAACTAATAGATCTTACATATGTAAATAATGACTACATAATATTCAACACACATATATATATAATATATATAGATCTAATGCATAATATATGTAGCAACCATATATATAACATAATTACACTCCTCCATGACTAAGAATACTAAAGAATTATATCTACCAACAAATTACACACTCATGGAATGTATCACTCCATATCCCACTAGATCTAGGATACGCATGCGACACGAGTCCACCACACATTCAAACGTACCCCGAAGGACACGAATAAGACATATATATTATTTATGAATAATACGAAGAGTCAAACACAAATCTACGTGTCCGTGTCAAAATGTGACATGCTCAAAGTCCCGTGTCGGAGGGAAAAACTTCCAAATCAACACGTATCACCAAATTGATTGGATACGACCTACACGTAGCCAATTGTGGACACGACACTAGTCCTAAACACACAAGAACATGCCAAATTGATCTATAGGACCAATTGACACACACAACAAATGTCAATCTCGGAATTCTCCCAAAATTGACACAAAAAGTACCATAACTTTCTCAATAGTCCCCCTATGAACACAAAACCAAATCCTATGGGTAGCCTATGCATATGGATTGATTTTCCATGGTTAAATCTCAGATTTAGAACCTAAATTAAGGGGAAAAACTGAATTATACCTATTAGAAGATGGATTCCTAATACGACCTCCAAATATGATGAAATTTGTCTCCAACTTGTAGATCCTTGCTCCTCTTTGTAGAACCTTGCTTCCTCCTTCTAAATCCTTGCTCCACTAGTCTCTAATGGTGATTTAGGAAATAATTAGGATGAAATTTGGTAGAAAAATGAAGTGAGAATGAAGGAATTTGGTTGAGGAAATTTTTAGATCTAATTTCCAAATGAAAAGAGGAGAGAGAATAATTTTCCCCCTCTCTAAATAGGCCAGCCCCCCTTTCCCCTTCCTCAAGTCACTATGAATTTTGAAATATACCCCTTGGGGCCTCTCATGAAGAAATAATTATGGAGGAAAGCTCCTAGTCTAATAGTTTAATTAATTTAATCCATCTCCTTAACATTGGGCTTTCTAAATGGGCTAAATTCTAACAATTAATAAATATTGGTCCATGAGTCTAAACTAAACTAGTTAGGTCCCCTAACATAAGTCCAAAATAAATAACTAACATCTATCAACAATTAAATAATACAATAATAATTATTTTTATGCACAATATTTAATTAAATATAAAATTACTAAAATATCCTTTTCTAGAAAATGTGGTAGTGACAACTCTACCCACCTTAAAATAATTTCGTCCTCGAAATTCAAAGACGAAAACTACCCCTAGAAAATAACAGAACATAACAAAAGAACATAACTAAAGAACAGAACTAAATATGAAAGAACATAACATAATTAGGAAAGAACATACCTCAAAGAATAAATAAATATGGATAACGCTCTCGCATTTCATCCTCTCTCTCACAGTTAGACTCCCCCGGAGAGTGATACCTCTATGCGACGTGCACCAAAGGAATAGTCTGGTTTTTCAGCACCTTCTCTTTCCGATCCAGAATCTCAACTGGCTGCTCTGGATAGCTAAGAGTAGGGCCCACCTCTATCTCCGAGTGATCTAATATATGACTAGGTCTGCCATATACCATCTCAACTGTGACATGTGAAATACGTTGTCCACTCCCTCTAATGCAGGTGTCAAGTCTAGTCTATAAGCAACTGTACCGACCCTCTCTAGAATAGTGAAAGGTTCGATGAATCGCGGACTAAGCTTCCCGCCTCCACCAAAGCGAATCGTGCCTCGTGTCAGAGAAATCCTCAGAAATACCAAACCACCCACCTAGAACAAAACACAACCTTAAGAACTTAATCTATAACAACAACCAATAACAAGCACAAAATAAAAATATAACTATACCTCAAACTCCAAAGGTCTAAGATAGAAATGAGCACGAATATGATAAAGAATCAAAATAGTCACATACAACTCATGAGTCTAAAATAATACATCAATGAGTCTGAAAGAATACTAACAATAAGCTGGAGACAAATCCAGTATAAGAAATACTAATGAGGTACTAAACCCGGGTCATCTGCCTCAGTCAGGATAAGTCTCTCCTGAGCCAGGGTCTCTAACTCTAAGCCCACAACATCTTGGGGTCCATAATGTGTAGGGTACCACTCCTCAGTGTCATTTGGGAAAAATATATCCAGTCAAGAAAAGAGTAGCGTACATCTTTAACAGCAGTTCTAATCAATGATAAAAACTATGTAACAGTAAATATATGTGAATATACAAGATGTACAATATATACGAGAGATATATACAATAAGAAAATATTGGAATGAACACAATAATGAACAATATGCCAAAGCACAAGAATACTAATGACTAAGTGTGTGAGTACTAGCTTTAACATTTGATCGGCTTGGGAACATAATACAATATATATATGGCCTGGCTAATGATACGTGCGGTGTATGATTAACATAATTCAATAACAGTACTTGATACAATAGGTATATTGATCACATATCTACATTAAAGTACTCCCCACCCTCGACTGGTATAATAGATCCAACCACGGTATGCTATGGCACGAGATTCCCCACGAAGATAGTGACTCTTCCCGAGAATCAGTGTATGTACATGTACAAGATAACCAATGAAACAATACTTGCACCATATACACCATATACCAAGGAATAACATCTCATGACAAGATTCGGATATACCAACCTGTGTAACCATAGTGTCAAGAGAACATGGATATCTACACTAGATACAGTGAACATAGAGGATATCATAAATGAGAAACTATCAAAGAATGTACTCGCCTGAAGTCCAAAGAATAGTTTCACAGATATCTGGTACAGTGCCTCTAAGACCTAGATATAGAATGCAACAACAATACAAGGTTCCGGAAGAAAAATAAGTTAAACTAGTCAACTTCTAGGTCAACAAGTCAATTCTAAGTCAACTATGGTCAACTATAGTCAACTACCTATTTATAAGTTGCACAAGTCTAACACAAGGATATTGGGTACAAAAACTAAAGCCTATGTCATAAAACCATATCTTAAAATATTAGGATACCGTATCTCCGGATACGTAATACAATAGTAAAATATTGCATATACAAGTCATATAATTATATATATATAAAATCCTACTTATAACATTAAATAGGTGCCTTGGTTTCGAACCGACTTGGCATCACAACAATAACTCAAATTCTTGATACCCAAACCCAATACCTTGGGTATCCTCAATTACCTTGGTACTTACCTTGGTATCTCAAGGTAATACCCTAAACTTGTTTATACTAACTATCCATAGATATATATACACACTATACTATTTATTATACACATAGTATATAATAAATACTATTAGCATTTAGGAATATATTTACATATATTAAATACCATATACATATATATATATATATATATCTATATATATATATAATATGAAATCTGTCAAACTGTCACTATTGATCACTGTTAACTGTCGTTGAAGCTACTAATACTCTGATACTCTGCTATTTTTAGCGACGCTTTATTGCTGTTGTCGCTACCTGCTGTCACTGCTGCTGTGTTGTTTTGCCTCTGCTGCTATTTTGCGACGCTATGGCTGTAATCCCCCTGATTTTCAAGAATTTTTTAATTTGGAATTTTTCACAATTTTCTGTAATTTTCTGGAATTTTTATTAATTAAAACTAAGGTATTTTGAATTTAAATGATTTTTAAATGATGTTAAATAATATTAAAATATTATGAAAATAATATTTTTTGGTGTAAAATAGAAAATTAGACATAGGGTAATTTTTCGGGAATTTATTGGGCCCCGGAATCATTTTTAAAGCCCTAAAAACCAAGTTATAATTAAACCAAAATAAACCTAAAAATAAACCCGGTTTATTTAAAATAAACCAAACCGAACCAACCTAGACCGGTTTAGCAAACCCAACCCAACTCAACCTTAGCGGGTCGGATTCGGGTCTAACCCGCGACCCGAAACCTGACCCGACCCAATTCATTTCTTATTGGATCGGGCCGGATCCGCCTGACCCGACCCGACCCGTCACCACCCGACCCGACCCGGCCAAAACCCCTCTCTCTTCCCCGACTCCTCGCCTACCCTCCGCCGGCCGACCCGCCGCCGCTCGGCCTCCCAGCTCCCGTAACCGTCGCCTCTGCCCCTTCCCCTCCCCGCACCGGTCGTCGCACCGCCTCCCGCTCCGCCCTATAAAAACCCGCCCCCGCCTCGACTTTCTCCTCCTCCGCCCCGCTTCTCCGGCGAAGACCCAGCAATCGAAGCCCTAACCCTAGAACAGCCCGGACACGGCCAGGACACAGAAACTGTGTCGAATCGACACACGGACACGTGAAATTCTCGGTTCACGGAGCCCTGTTCAGGTAACCCGTTCTCTCTCCTCGTTGCTCCGTTTTCGGTTCTTTTAGTTGTGATGCGTAGGTTGTGTGACCCCCTCGATGCCCGTGCAACCCGCTCGGTGCATCGCGTCCTGTGGCGATCGCGAACCGCGATCCAAAAACAGGAAAAACAACGCCTTGTTTCACCCCGGAACTGAGTACGCCCCGCCAAACGGGACGACTTGGTCGCGTGCGGTCTTCACCGAAACGTGTACGCCGTTGATACGGATGTGCGGGATTTTGCAGAAGTTGATTTGAATGTGCGTGCACACCTAAATCAACGCGTATCCGCCGACAACGCCCCGTATCCGTCCGTTCTGGATCTTGCTGTAACTTAGTGTACACACGTCGGATCGAAACGAAACTTGTGCCATCAGACTCGTAGCAATACGCTGGTCCTGTGACCCAAGTTTGGTTCGATTCTGAGAACGTTGACAAAATTGCGTATCGTGGGCCCCACGGCTCCACTTGACGGGCGATTTTGTGACCGGCTCATCGGAATCCAATTCTGGAAGTTCCGTTGGGTTTGTATCATCGTTCCTGACTTATTGACACTAAGTTGAATGAATTTGGAGACCTTTGACCCTGACACATTTTTCGGTGCAAAGCGGCCCCCATGTGGACCCCGCTTTTACCTGAAATATCATTTTTGCCCCTATGTCCAAATTGGACTCAAGGACAGGCATTTCTAGCTATTTAATATTTTCTGGATCTGATGGTGATGTCTATTTCAGCAACCGGAGAACTGCCTGCAAATCCTGCTGCTGCCAGAGCTACAATTGGAGCCGGAATCCCAGGCAAGTGTAACTTGCCAAATCCTGCAGTTTTTGCTACTTATTTCCTTGACATATATATTTGTTGTACATGCTTAAAACTAGGACCGTGTGACTTACTTAGCGTCCGATTAATAGTCGGGTGCCAACACCGTACGCGGAATTGTGTAACGTCACCTAGAGATGGATATCGTGACCATTTACATTCTCGTAATTGCCATATCAAGTACGTTATACCCAGGACACCTGACACTAATCATGAGAAAGAATCTTCCTTAAATATTCAAGGTGATTCTGTATAAGATACAGGTTTTATGACATGGACATTATTTTCTTAGATCTTATTATATGACTTATTGCATTAGTTTGATCTTGCGTGACATGGACATGAGACATCGTGAACTGTGACGTGAGATTACATTGGGTGGGGAGAGATTTACCATACAAAAGGCTGAATATATATATATATAATACTTTAATGGATTGTGCCTTAGACTCTGACACAGAGCTTTGGTACCTTACTGGCCCTTCGAGAAAATACTGCTATGGTTTCTTCGACACTGATCCTGTAGTAGTCTCAGCCCGAGTATGACTAAAACTCTCACTTGCATATCACTTAGCTGGTTATATATTTACCCTATTTGTTTCATTTACTGATGCACTGCATTTAATTTTGGCATGAGTTATTTTGTACCTTACTATGTCCCCTGAGGACCTGGATCTGGATTATGTCCCCAGGATTAGCAGAGGATATCTATCCTGAGTTGTACGGAACATGAGCACTTCTCGGAACAGTACCAGAACCTGAGGACGAGGTGATCGCTGAGGATTTTTCCTGAACATCTGCTTCTATATGCTCAGTTTTTAATGGCAAATAAACTCTTTTATTCTTGTTTAAATGAACAGTTGTAACAGACTTAATATCGGGTTGTTCCCCGATTTTATTTACTTATGACTGGATGTTGTTTATTTCTTTTTGTTGATATTGTTATATTTATTCTGTGGATGAGATTAGTAAACCCTGATCGTTGTAATACAACTTAAGTATGCCCCGATGGATCCATTAAATTGGGTTTGTCCATCGGTGTGTGCTGCTGGCCATTGCCACGTGTCTAGTCCCTCAATATTTTGGGACTGGGGCGTGACATGGTTTTTGTGGTGGCCCATGCAGGTCTACGACTAAATTGTTCAGTTTCAACTTAGGGACCGAACAGGACTGCAATAAGAATAGGATAAGTTTTTAGGATCTCATCCACTTGCTTGAATCGTTCTTGATATATGTATCGTATTCGAATTAATTTTTGACTTGCATCTTGCCTTGAATCCTGTGCGCTTCTGATAGTTTATTTTTGATGCAGAGCAATGGATCCGAGAACCAGCGACGAGAATCCCTTAGGTACATCGCACGATGCTGTGGTCACCTACGATGAAGGAGTAACACCGGAGAATAGAGGACAATCTTCTCAAAGCGATCAAGCAGCCCAGCATAATCCAAGGTTCCGGCGTGATGACATCCCACCTCCGTCGCAGTTCATTCCACCGATGCCCGTATTCCCAAAAGGGCAGCCTATTGACGGGCAACAGATATTCCAAATGATCTACGCAATGATGCAAGCCCAGCAACAAGTCCAACACGAGGCTCAGCGTCGCGAGGCTGATTACTTAAGGAACAACCTAGTAAATGCCCTAGAGCAGGCCAACCTACCAGCTCGACGGCCAACGACGGGATCTATCACCGATTTCCGCCAGCTGAAGCCCCGTACCTTCTCAGACAAGGAGGAGCCCACCGAAGTTCATGAGTGGCTGACCAACACTCAACATCAGTTAGAAGCAGCTGAGCTTCCACGGGAACGTTGGATGACTGCCGTCAGAATGCAATTAACGGGCAATGCACATCACTGGTGGCTATCTGAGGAGAGACGGCTCGGACCAGACCGAGTCACTTGGGAGGAGTTCTCCAGACTCTTTCAAGAGATGTACATTCCAGCTATCGCTCGATCAGAACTGCGGGACAAGTTCAATCGTCTCATTCAGGATACTATGACGGTGGAAGAGTACAACACATAATTCATTCGTCTGAGTCGCTTCGTCCCTACCTTGATTCCGACAGAAGAAGAAAAGGCTGAGAAGTTCTTTGATGGGCTAAACTTTGAGCTACAAAGAATGATCGGATCTATCGCACCTACTTCGTACACGGACGACCTTGCTGCAGCTAGACGTATGGAGCGTGTCATCAGACGAGAATCCAACCTGAAGAGGCCTTCCACATCAGCACCAGCCAGAGCACCGAATGGAGAAGCTGCCAAGAAACCTCATCTACATCAAGCACCACAGGGAGTTGCATCCAAATCCCTAACTCTTCCTACTTGTCACTACTGCGGCAAGATAGGCCATGTTAAGAAGGAGTGTAGACGTAAATTCAGACTATGCTTAGGTTGCGGATCCAGACAGCATGCAGTGAGGGACTGCCCTGAGCGTAGAGAAGGAGTACCAAGGGCAAACCAACAAGCACTACCAGCACCAGGAGGGTATCAACCAAGGCCACCCTTGGCACTTCAAGCAGCTCCCTTCCGGCAGGCCCAGCAACAGCAGAGGGCACCACCTCAAGGACGCGGACAAGCTTTCGCGATGACTGTGGGAGACGCGCAGAATCATGGAGTAGCTAATGCGCGTAAGTTTTTATAGTTATCCGTTTCTAGCATTGCTGTAATTCGTGCCTAATGGTTCGTGACCTTAGCCTTGACCTGACAGTTTTAACTTGCTACTAATTGATAACCTAGTGATAGCCTAATATGTTTTGATAAGAGATAACCTAGATTTTTCTAAAAACTGTAGTTTTCTAGATTTTCTTTCTTCTGAAAATTTTATAACTTCCATTTGCATAGGGAAATGATTCCCTATGTGTTTTGTTTAGACCCTCAACCTTGACACTTCTTAATCATGATGTGCTTCGAATAATATTTGCAACCGTATCATTTCTGTTGACCGGTTATTTTTTAATTGCGGGGACGCAATCCTCTTAAGGGGGGTAGATTGTAATCCACCTGATTTTCAAGAATTTTTTAATTTGGAATTTTTCATAATTTTCTGTAATTTTTTGGAATTTTTATTAATTAAAACTAAGGTATTTATAATTTAAATGATTTTTAAATGATGTTAAATAATATTAAAATATTATAAAAATAATATTTTCTGGTGTAAAATGGAAAATTAGACATAGGGTAATTTTTCGGGAATTTATTGGGCCCCGGAATCATTTTTAAAGCCCTAAAAACTAAGTTATAATTAAACCAAAATAAACCTAGAAATAAAACCGGTTTATTTAAAATAAACCAAACCGAACCAACCTAGACCGGTTTAGCAAACCCAACCCAACTCAACCTTAGCGGGTCGGATTCGGGTCTAACCCGCGATCCGAAACCTGACCCGACCCGCATTCATTTCTTATTGGATCGGGCCGGATCCGCCTGACCCGACCCGTCACTGCCCGACCCGACCCGGCCGAAACCCCTCTCTCTTCCCCGACTCCTCGCCTCCCCTCCGTCGGCCGACCTGCCGCCGCTCGGCCTCCCAGCTCCCGTACCCGTCGCCTCTGCCCCTTCCCCTCCCCGCACCGGTCGTCGCACCGCCTCCCGCTCCGCCCTATAAAAACCTGCCCCCGCCTCGACTTTCTCCTCCTCCGCCCCGCTTCTCCGGCGAAGACCCAGCAATCGAAGCCCTAACCCTAGAACAGCCTGGACACGGCCAGGGCATAGAAACTGTGTCGAATCGACACACGGACACGTGAAATTCTCGGTTCACGGAGCCCTGTTCAGGTAACCCGTTCTCTCTCCTCGTTGCTCCGTTTTTGGTTCCGTCAGTTGTGACGCGTAGGTTGTGTGACCCCCTCGATGCCCGTGCAACCCGCTCGGTGCATCGCGTCCTGTGGCGATCGCGAACCGCGATCCAAAAACAGGAAAAACAATGCCCTGTTTCATCCCGGAACTGAGTACGCCCCGCCAAACGGGACGACTTGGTCGTATGCGGTCTTCACCGAAACGTGCGCGCGGTTGATACGGATGTGCGGGATATTGCAGAAGTTGATTTGGATGTGCGTGCACACCGGAATCAACGCGTATCCGCCGACAACGCCCTGTATCCGTCCGTTCTGGATCTCGCTGTAACTTAGTGTACACACGTCAGATCGAAACAAAACTTGCGCCATCGGACTCGTAGCAATACTCTGGTCTTGTGACCCAAGTTTGGTTCGATTCTGAGAACGCTGACAAAATTGCATATCGTGGGCCCCACGGCTCCACTTGACGGTCGATTTTGTGACCGGCTCATCGGAATCCAATTCTGGAAGTTCCGTTGGGTTCGTATCATCGTTCCTGACTTATTGACACTAAGTTGGACGAATTTGGAGACCTTTGACCCTGACACGTTTTTCGGTGCAAAGCGGCCCACATGTGGACCCCGCTTTGACCTGAAATGTCATTTTTGCCCCTGTGTCCAAATTGGACTCAAGGACAGGCGTTTCTAGCTATTTGATATTTTCTGGATCTGATGGTGATGTCTATTTCAGCAACCGGAGAACTGCCTGCAAATCCCACTGCTGCCAGAGCTACAATTGGAGCCGGAATTCCAGGCAAGTGTAACTTGCCAAATCCTGCAGTTTATGCTACTTATTTCCTTGACATATATATTTGTTGTACATGCTTAAAACTAGGACCGTGTGACTTACTTAGCGTTCGATTAATAGTCGGGTGCCAACACCGTACGCGGAGTTGTGTAACGTCACCTAGAGATGGATATCGTGACCCTTTACATTCTCGTACTTGCCATATCAAGTACGTTATACCCAGGACACCTGACACTAATCATGAGAAAGAATCTTCCTTAAATATTCAAGGTGATTCTGTATAGGATACAGGTTTCATGACATGGACATTGTTTTCTTAGATCTTATTATATGACTTATTGCATTAGTTTGATCTTGCGTGACATGGACATGAGACATCGTGAACTGTGACGTGAGATTACATTGGGTGGGGAGAGATTTACCATACAAAAGGCTGAATATATATATATATAATACTTTAATGGATTGTGCCTTAGACTCTGACACAGAGCTTTGGTACCTTACTGGCCCTTCGAGAAAATATTACTATGGTTTCTCCGACACAGATCCTGTAGTAGTCTCAGCCCGAGTATGACTAAAACTCTCACTTGCATATCACTTATCTGGTTATATATTTACCCTATTTTTTTAATTTACTGCTGTACTGCATTTAATTTTGGCATGAGTTATTTTGTACCTTGCTATGTCCCCTGAGGACCTGGATCTGGATTATGTCCCCAGGATTAGCAGAGGATATCTATCCTGAGTTGTACGGAACAGGAGCACTTCTCGGAACAGTACCAAAACCTGAGGACGAGGTGATCGCTGAGGATTTTTTCTGAACATCTGCTTCTATATGCTCAGTTTTTAATGGCAAATAAACTTTTTTATTCTTGTTTAAATGAACAGTTGTAACAGACTTAATATCGGGTTGTTCCCCGATTTTATTTTCTTGTGACTGGATGTTATTTATTTCTTTTTGTTGATATTGTTATATTTATTCTGTGGATGAGATTAGTAAACCCTGATCGTTGTAATACAGCTTAAGTATGCCCCGATGGATCCATTAAATTGGGTTTGTCCATCGGTGTGTGCTGCTGGCCATTGCCACGTGTCTAGTCCCTCGATATTTTGGGACTGGGGCGTGACAACGGCTGTCATTGAAACTCCATCTCCTCTTATATATATATATATATATATATATATATATATATATATAACTATGACTATGTAAAAATATATATACACACTCTATAACATCTATACATACATGATAACTACCTAGTAATTATACATACTTATTACATACATATAACAACACACATAAATAGACGTATATATAAATTATACACTAATAGGTAACATACATTATATAAACATAATATAACAACATATACATATCTAATTAATATATCCATACATACTACAATATATATAAATATACTACATGTAAAAGAATAGCTACAACAATATATACATATAGTATATTCATAGGTACATAGATCTAAGACACAATATATATATATATATATATATATATATATATATATATATATATATATATATTTACCACTATCCACATATACAACCACAACCACATAAGTATTTACAATAACTAATAGATCTTACATATGGAAATAATGACTAAATAATATTCAACACATATATATATATAATATATATATAGATCTAAAGTATAATATATGTAGAAAACATATATATAATATAATTACACTCCTCCATGACTAAGAACACTAAAGAATTAGATCTACCAACAAATTACACATCTCATGGAACGTATCACTCTGTATCCCACTAGATCTAGGATATGTATTCGACACGAGTCCACCACACATCCAATCATACCCTGAAGGACACGAACAAGACATATATATTATTTATGAACAATACGAAGAGTCAAACACAAATCTACGTGTCCGTATCAAAATGTGACATGCTCAAAGTCCCGTATCGGAGGGAAAAACCCCCAAATCAACACGTATCACCAAATTGATGTGATACGACCTACACATACCCAATTGTGGACACGACACTAGCCCCAAACACACAAGCACATGCCAAATTGATCTCTAGGACCAATTGATACACACAACAAATGTCAATCTCGGAATTTCCCCAAACTTGACAAAAAAAGCATCATAACTTTCTCAATAGGCCCCCTATGAACACAAAACCAAATCTTTTGGGTAGCTTATGCATATGGGTTGATTCTTCATGGTTAAATCTCAGATTTAGAACCTAAATTAAGGGAAAAAACTGAATTGTACCTATTGGGAGATAGATTCCTAATACAACCTCCAAATATGATAAAATTGGCCTCCAACTTATAGATCCTTTCTCCTCTTTGTAGATCCTTGCTTCCTTTTACTAGATCCTTGCTCCACTAGTCTCCAATGATGATTTGGGAAGGAAATGGGATGAAATTTGGTAGGAAAATGAAGTGGGAATGAAGCAATTTGGTTGAGGGAATTTCTAGATCTAATTTCCAAATGAAAAGAGGAAAGAGAATAATTTTCCCCCTCTCTAAATAGGCCGGCCCCCCTTTCCCCTTCCTCAAGTCACTAAGAATTATCCAATATACCCTTTGGGGCCTCTCATGAAAAAAAAATTAAGGAGGGAAGCTTCTAGTCTAATAGTTTAATTAATTTAATCCTTATCCTTAACAATGAGCTTTCTAAATGGGCTAAATTCTAACAATTAATACATATTGGTCCATGAGTCTAAACTAAACTAGTTAGGCCCACTAACATAAGTCCAAAATAAATAACTAACATCTATCAATAATTAAATAATACAATAATAATTATTTTCATGCACAATATTTAATTAAATATAAAATTACTAAAATATCCTTTCCTAGAAAATGTGGTAGTGACAATAACCATCAATGGCTTTAATGTAGGAAGAAGCTACCCTCTGGGCAAGATCCGCCTAAAGTGTCAGATAGGCGATCTACGGACCGAGGTCACTTGCTATATCATTGATGTAGATGTATCCTATAATATCTTGCTAGGGCATCCTTGAATACATGAACATATAATTGTACCATTGACTCTTCATCAGTGCCCAAAGTATGTGATAATAAAGGAGTCGTCAGGACAAAGTTTGCTGTTGTCGACCCTTTGAAGGGTATTGAAGCCTACTACTCTGATTCAGTGTTGTATAGATGAACACAGCATGAAGAAGAAGACAATGATGCTGATCATGAGGCTGAGGTAGACTCAGCTTTTAATAAAACTCTAAGAATCCGTGTGAAGGGACCTGTCACCAACACTCCTGCTCCTCTTGTTATAAAGATCCGCAAGAAAGCCTTAGAGCCTCTTATAAGCAACCTTAGCAAGAAGGATCACCCACTAAAAAAAGATTCTCCTACCATAAAGGTCTCTGAACCTCTGGTAATAAACCTCTATCGCCCCCAATAAGGTTCTGGATATACCCTTTGTATTGACAACAGACACTGAAGATGACAATTTGAAGTAGTATGTTAACTCTCAAACTAATACTCCTTCTTTTGATGATGTAATCCCCGATGAGGATATATTATATTTCCTAAATAAAGGATTATCTTTGAATTATTTTGATGTCGAACATATGAGTACTATATACTCCTTAGAACATGGCCTAGGTCTACAGTTGCACATGTCAGTAATGACAACTTACGCAGTCAACAAAATACTCCCATATGGGGTAATTTCTTTATAATTCCAACAATAAGGAAGGAATAAAAACTTATCATCTTCGGTTGGGTGGAAGCTTGCAAAACGTTCCCTTTGACGAATCATAATATGATAACGGCAAAATGCATATTTACCTTTACAGTTCACAAGCCTATAGCCTCATCCAAAAATTTGTTATGACTTGAAGAGCAATCAAAGCCTTAATTACGACAAAGGCAAGACATAGACATATTATCTTTGCCATTGCGTCACTTTGCTCCTAAAGGCAATCCGGAGACATATTATCAATGAATCGGCCATGGTTTAGGATATATTACGACTCCAACAACTCATGTATGCTTGGAAGCAAAATTTGAGACACATTTTCACTCTTCAGAGTCTTCTATTTAGGACTCCGATACAAGTATTAAGGACATATTTAAATAAGCAGTATCCATCAATATGGGATCAATAGATCAGGTCGAAGATGATGATCAATTACTCGAGTTCTTCGAGGTTGAACCTTGATCCCAACGGTTAGAGTCGCAATAAGAGTTGCTTTTCGAGCAACGAAAAACTCCTACCGAAGATGAAGTGGTGCAAGTCGACCTCGATGATGAGTCCTCACCCAAACCTATCTTCATTAGCAAAAGTCTTTATGGAGAAGATCGTGAATCCCTTATTCAGCTCATAAGGAAATACATCAATGTCTTCATATGGAGCTACAAAGATATGCTAGTGCTGGATCCTCAGATCGTAATACACACACTTAATATCCTAACGAATGCTAAGCTACTGAAGAAATAGCAACGACGATTCTGCCAGAACATCATGGATGCAATCGAAGCAGAAGTAAGTAAGCTAATAGAAAGTAGCTTTATTTGTGAAGAAAAACACCCAGATTGGGTAGCCAATATCGTTCCTGTCATAAAAAAGAATGACAAAATCTGAGTCTACATAGACTATCATGATTTAAATACGGCATGCCCAAAGGACTAGTTTCCTCTTTCGATCACAGACTTGATAATCGATAAAACTTATGGCTTCAAGCGTATATCCTTCATGGATGGGTTCTCAGGCTATAACCAAATCAAGATATTCCCAGACGATGAGAAGCATACGTCATTCTGAATACCATTAGGGGTATGCTATTAGACAGTGATGCCCTTCGGTCTAAATAATATAGGTGCGACATACCAACGAGCTATGAGCACCATTTTTTTGACCATCTATAAAAAATAGTAGAATGTTATGTTGATGACATCGCTATCAAGAGCCATTTCTGGGATGATCACCTCCATGACCTGAGGACAGTGATTAAACTGATATGAGTGCACCAACTTAAGATGAACCCGATTAAGTCTTTCCTGGGAGTCTTCAATAGAAAATTCCATGGCTTTGTTATAACTTTAAAGGGGATTCATTCAGACCCTAAGAAGACAAAAGCTATTCTCGATATGCACCCTACGAAGAATCTCACAGAGCTTCGTGGCCTTCATGGAAGATTGGCATACATTAAGAGGTTCATATATAATCTCTTCAGACGGTGTTAGTCATTTACTCAGCTGATGAAGAAAGGAGTCTCGTTTGTCAGGACTGAAGAATGCCAGCATAAATTCGACAAAATCAAGAAATATCTCACGAAGCCCCCCAGTGTTGGTGGCTCCAATCATGGAAAAATCCTTCTTACTTTACGTTTGTGTAATGGACCATTCTCTCGGTGCACTACTAGCCCAAAAGAATGAGGAGGGTCATGAGCAGGCCATCTACTATCTCAACAGAATGATGATCGGTGCCGAGCACAAGTATAAGCTCATGGAAAAAGAATGTCTTGCCCTGAGATTCGCTATCCAAAAGATACGCCATTATGTGACGGGACAGACGATTCATGTTATCTTGAGAGTTAACCCCCTCAGAGTATTCATGACCAAACTGGGATCATAAAACTTTTGCCTAGCTACATGGGCAATGCCTCCCCATATAACATAGTGTTCGTCCCTCAAAAGGCGGTGAAAGGTTAAGCACTAGCTGATTTCTTGGAAGCACATCTGGTGCCAGAAATATCGAAACTCTACGATGATATTCCATACGAAGTGTTGGAATCTAACACAATGATAGAATAGTCTATTTGGCGGATGTTCTTTGATGGTACTTCAAGAACAGGGCCCAAGGGCAGTATTGTCATATGAGTGGGGGTAGTGTTAGTCTCTTCCGATAACCTGATCATCCATCATAGATATTCTTTTATGGAACCTTACTCCAATAATGTGGCAGAATATAATACCTTTATCATCGATCTCCAGTTAGCTAAACAGCTGGTCGTAGACTATTTATAAGCCTACGACGATTCTAAGGTAATATTCAACAAGTTTGAGGGGAGTACGAAGTCCGATATGAAGATCGAATCCCCTATTATCAAGCGGCGATTAATATAATCTCAATCTTCATTGTGTTCTTCATAGAATACGTAACCTAGTTACAAAACATTGAGACGGACACTCTTGCTGGTCTCGTGGCTTCTCTGTCTCTTTCCATTAAAACCCAATATTCGATCACAGTAATTGGTCGAGAGTTGGTCTGCGTTAGGAATAACCTGCACAGTTGTCAAAGCTATTCCGCTAAGATAAGTCTTGATATTCAGGACTGGCGGTTCCCCTTTATAGACTACACCGTCTATAAAATTTTGATCGACGATCCGAAGGAGGCCATTTATGTTAAGAGAATCTCCCTCAGTTTCTACTATGATACGACCACTAAAATGTTGTATCGTCGTTCGTATGTCGGACTCTTGATACAATATTTATCAGATATAGAAACAAATCAAGCACTCTGTAAAGCCTACGATGGTACTTGTGGGGGCCATCAGTAGGGTCCTAAATTATAGGATCGTTTCTGATGTATGGGCTATTATTTTCCTATTATAGTATCAGATACCATAAAATATGCCAGAAAATACAAGATGTATCAAATTTATGTTGACTTCATCCATCAACCTTCAAAATTCATGCACCCGACGGCCGCATCGTGGCCATTAGAGGCATAGGGTATGGATATCATTGGTTTGATCAGCCCATCTTCGACTATGGGACATCGGTTCATCCTTGCGATAACCGATTACTTCTCTAAATTGGCCAAAACTATACCACTCATTGAAATCAAAATATCGAATGTGCTCAGCTTCATTAAGCATCATATCATATATTGCGTCAGGCTTCCATGTAGGATTATCTATGATAATGGACCACAGTTTGTAAGCCACGTATTTTTTTGGTTCTGTGATAAAAACTGAATTCAGAACATAGCTTCGACGACATATAATCCAGCAACGAATGGATTAGCCGAAGCATTCAACAGAATAATTATTAAGCTGCTCAAGAAGTTTGTTTCATCCAACAAATATGATTGGAACGAGGAGCTTGGTAAATATCTTTGGGCCTACCACAGAGAGGTCCGGACCCCAACTGGCTGCACACCATTCTCCTTGGTTTATATAAGCGAAGTAGTCCTTCCCCTGGAAATCTAAGTCCCCTCTCTACAGATTGCACTTCCAACCCATTAACGAAGAAAGACAACTATCATCTACGGTTGTAAGAGTTGGTAGCACTAGACGAGAAGCATCTCCTGGCTCAAGAAATGAATTGAGCTATATCAAGCATGTATTTCCAAAGCCTTCAATAAGAGGGTGAAGAAAAGAGTATTTCAAACTGGTGACCTCATCTTAGTGGTGATAAGATCGATGGTCATGACACACAAGACGACAGAAAAATTCCAAAGCCTTTATATAAGCTAAGTAGGAAGGCCCCTTCATTGTAGAACCAGTGTACTCCAATGGTGCCTACAGACTCACAAAACCTAATAGAGATCTGCTGATGATGCCCATCAATGGAAATTTTTTGAAAAAATACTACGTCTGAGCTATGGCCTAACTCTTATTAAAAGATTTATAGTGGTTACATTCTTGTAAATCTATCATCCGTATTCAAGAGTCATTGATACATTATGGGTAATAGATCCACTTGTCAATATGAATTAGAATTCCTGAAATTCTCCAGTACTACTAACCATAATAATTCTTCTCACAAGAGTCAGTGTAACTCTTACCACTTCGAGTTATTGCATGTATCCTATTATGGATTCATCGTGGGCAATAGAGCCTCTAAAAATTCTCCAAGTAGAGAATCGTATTCTTAGAACCCAGCCGTTCTAAAGAAGTCTTATCTTTAATCCCCAGTCGGGTTGAAGATACTCTTGAATATTTCTTCCCTAGTTAGGATGGAGTATTCCCCAACATGAGTTCATGTCCTCAATACCTCTGAATTGTTGTTTCTTTCCCTCTCCCAGTAGAGTAAATCTATCACTAAGAGCCTAGCTACCCCAAGGAATTCTTACTTTAGGTAATGAGTCCACTCTTGGATGGAGTTCACCATGGTCTTTAGAAAGCAATCATGTCCATATTACCTCTAAATTTTTTCCCACAAAAATTTAATTCTCCCTAGAATTTAATTTCTATCATGTCAATATGACCTATGAGCAGACATAGATCAGTGTACCCGAGTTAGAGTTTGCCATGTCTATATTACCTCTGAGCAAATATCTATCTAGCTATCTACTATTACGTCCACATTACCTCTAATAGTGTTAGTCCTCCCAACTTATTATCCATACTTATGTCTTAGGTATGTCTTGGATAATAAGTCCACTAAAGATTTTGCCATGTCCACATTACCTCTGAACAAACATCTTAGTTATCGACTGTTAACTATTACGTCCATATTACCTCTAATAGTGTCAGTTTATCGACCTTATTATCCATACCAAACTCTGTGTATGCCATAAGTATTAAGCCCACTTAACATGCCTCAGTGCAAAATTTTACAATCAGTCGTGTTCGTAAAATTGAGAATGTTAGTAACAAAAAGTATTCTTCATGTCTTTAGTACAGAAAGAGAAAAGGACACATTATTTACAAATCAAAATCTTAAGACAAAGGCCTTCATCTCTTTAGTAAGGGAAAAAGGAGATGCATTATATGAGAAATCCAAGAGAAAGTTCTAAACAATTTTTTTTATTGATATTCAAGATCATAAGTACATACAATAGGAATATATTACATTCTTATTTTTTATTGATATTCAATATTATGAGTACATACGAGAGAAATTTATTACATTCAGAACTTTCTCCATCAGGCGCTCCACTGTACTGTTTTAGCTACCGACACATGTAAATTCGACAATAGAAGAGAGCACAATGCATTCTGGGCTATCTCTCCATCAGACTCTTCAGTGTAAATCTCAGTATATGAAAAAGAATCCACACTGATTGATAACAAAGGAGAGAGCAACAACATGGAGAGGATCAAGAATATAATTAGGCTTGCATAAATTATTCAAGATATCCATGGTCCCACCTCTACCATATGGATGCGCCGCTGGCAAAGTCTTGATTGAGACTCAATCCCAACCCTGTTATCAATTTGGCGGCCATGTTTGGAGGGAACCTATTGTGAGTTAGGTTCATAGACAACAGATAGTCTTTCGGGTAATCTATCTTATCGTCATGAACGATGGGACTTATGATATCCTTTTATGCTCTATCAATACTGAAGCAAATCAAGATGGTCCCTACATGACAAATACACAAAGTCAGAATACTTAAAAAAGTATATACAAATACGTGCGAAGATAGGTATGCGTGTTATACGCACCCAGCCAAAGCAGTATTTTGAAAGTCAGAGACAAGTTATCCATACGCGTGAGATGACACTCACATAGATAAATGTTTCAGACATGCACATAAACATCATAGCATATATTCCTGATACAATGCCTCAGAAAGACAGCCACATCCATGCAGAAAGCAATCAACATAGCTTTCCAGCGCATATTTATAATGAGCATCCTGAGACAGGTGCATCTATGCGCATATCGAAAAGTGTTTGCCATCAGCATATCTTCATGACGAAGATTTTCAGCGACGACTATGGGCATCAGAGGTGGGTTATCGTCTGCGCATGTGTCCATCAATTTTTTGTCCATTTGGTAGACTGTGCATTTGTGTCCACGTATTCAAGCACCGGTACACAAATCAGTGTCCTCTTCTCAGTGTTAAAAGTAAGAACTAGAGTATCCCCTCTACCTTCGGTTAGGGCAAGCATGATGAAGTGGTGTATCTGCAATGATAGAGGATCAATGAAGTGCTCGATAGGTTGCCTGTGTTAGACTTCTGCATGAGAATAAATAGAGGCATGAGGAAGTGCAACATGGGACTTCTCTTTCTTCTCATGTATACCCATTTATAGGCTCAGGATAAGGCAAAGTCAACTGTCCTGTCGCTTTATTTCCCAAGAATCGTGAGATGAATTGCATTAAAGGCGATGAATCAAACGCTTCAATTTTTGTATGACACACGACGGTAATGAATCGAAAAGAATCCTTAAATCGTGCAAACTTGCGTTCAAAATTTAAGGAGGATTTGATAACCTGGCTATCGTCCGATGCGGCAAATACGACATGCGGCTAGCAGTGATGCAATAGACAAGGCATACGACAAAGACAACTAAAATCTCTATCCATGTTTTTTTTAAAGTCTTTCAAACTTGTTCTAGTTCCAAAAACTTTGAAGGAAGATTTTGTAGAAGCATGGAAAAGATTGATCCATGCTCGTAAATTGGCCCTAAAAAGACCATGTGGCAAAAAGGACATAACTGTTGATGCGGTAATGTTTGTTGAAACACTCATGCGGCAAGGGACAATAAGCACCTGATGCGACCAGGAGTTTTGGAGCGCTTATGCGGCTAAAGGTAGCATACTGTCCATGTGGCTAAATGCCTCAGTCGCATGCATCCACTATGACATCATTAAATGCCTTTAAAAAGGCTGTGCAAATCCAGAAGATGTGCAGCCGTCAGTCGCGTAAAATATCAGCCATGACATAAGCTTAATCATTACTTTTTACAGTTACAATGGAGCACTCCACATGGCATGATAAGACAAAAGTTATGCAGCCAAGTCCCTACAGAAGAACGATACGGCAAAACCCTTTCATCTTTAGTACTGTATGCAGCAGACGATCAGGTAGTCAAAGCCCCTCCAACATAGCAGCATCTATACGGCTGGAAAGCATACGGTAGGAATATTTTTGAGCACATTATTTTGTTTCTCTCTGAGGGGCATCATCCATGACAGCTGACAGTGACTGTTGATGGGGGCCTATAATCGTGCACACGTGGTGTTAAAAGTGTGCCTATTCCTGCATGGTATCAAACACGACCAATTAGTGATATTAGTTGCATAATATATGTCAAGCCGACCACATCATAGGGACATGTATGACCGAATCCCATGGACAGTTATAGTGAAATTCGCTTGTGCCAAAGGCATTTTTGATGCGACGAATGCTGAAAGCAGTATTTTTTTATTATATACGTGCGCATGGCCATTTCAGTATAAATGGCTATAAATAGCAAGGACATGTGCTTCCTAAGAGATCGAAGGATACACACTCGATAGCTCAATTGCTGTCTTTCTTGCCAGTGAGCCGAGACTTAGCAATTTTCGTTCGTTAGTCAATTTTCAACAGAGTAAAGGAGTTAGATGCATAACTCAATCTCCATCGTCACACTTCCTCATATTTTTGTACCTAGGAATTCATTATAATCACCTCTGTACTTTCTTTATTTATAATTTGCAATCAAGTTAGTAAAGTTTTTTTGTGGTGGAAACACTTGTAAGAGTTGTCAACGCTCAATAAATAGCCAGAACAGGCAAGTATTCTCAGATGGTTTTCATTCTATTCAATGAGTATTGATATGTATCTATTTTATGTTTTATCTTTTTATTTATGTTCCATATTTGATTCCTTATTATTTGTTCAGTTCTTGATTACATAACTATTACATGATTATAGTTCTTTTTTTATACATATTTGCTTGTATCATTACATGACTCACCATATTGAATCTTTACATGAATCACCTTGTGCCTGTTAAAAGCATAACTAGTCTTTCTATTGTGTCATAGTCGAGAGGGGAAATATAAAGTGAGGATGTGGAACTGTCTTACATGAATGTTAATAGTAATGGTTTAAAACTCCATGTTATGTAGTATCATAATTACCTATATGACTGATAGCTTATCAGTGTACTTCACATGTCGATAAGCCAAATTACCTCCTACAGTTTCATATACCGAAGTAAGTATTCAAAAGGACACTTATTACATGATTTATGACATACTGGAGTCATCTTTTTTTATGCTACCATGGTGGATCACCCATTTTGTCTTCCAAGATAACATATTGATCACCTTTGTGTACATGGTGTTAGTTTCCATATCATCATGTTAACATTTTTTGTTTAGTTTGATTATCATTTGCGTTTACTTTGCTCACTCCTAATATGAGACCTTTACGTTTGTGACCAGCCTAATTTTTATACAGGATTATTTTAGTAATTTATATTTATTATTTTATATAATTAAATAGATTTAAAGAATTAATTTCTAAAATCCTCTTATGTATATATGACACTTTACCATGGCTTGGATATTTTGAGCAATGCACAATATTTTTTCTTTCAATAAAATTCATATTAAAGATCTTAACTGGACCTACTACAATTGGGACATTGTTGTTGCATTAATTTGATATCCCTCATGCCCCCAAAAATATTGACAAACATTACGAACTTTTGATATCGTAAAACTACCTTTATTTGACTAGTTGAACCCAACCAAGCCCAAACCCCCAACCTCGGCTCTCAAAACAATATGAGACATGTAAGCTACCCCAAACTCATCCTCGAATAAAAATATATATTTTCCACACTCAAGCCTTACACATGCGTAGCAAACCAATAGCACAACAAACATCCTATTTGAGACACCGAAAGTGAACCTTCTTGTGCACTAGCACTCAAACCCTTCTTGTATACTTGCACTCAAACCCAACAAAGACCGAACCAACTTGATCCAAGTGAACCCAAAGCCTCACCAAGGGCTAAACCAAACCCCTTAGGTCTGGACCAAAGCTTAAACTCCATTACAAACCCAACCAAAAGGGTCCCAATAACCAACACTATATATACCAAGCAACCCCCTTCACAAACCCTAACCCTAATATACTTCCCCTCTTAGATGACCCTTTGGCCAACCCCTCATCCTTTATCACTAACCCATAACCCTTGATCCCCCTTTATAATTCAGTTCTCCATCATCGAAAGCCGCCACCCAAGCTCCAAGGGTCGACAAACCCCATAGAAGCATTAGGCCACCCCCTTTGGGGCAAAAACTTATTGTTGGTTGTAGCAGCATTTTAGGCACAAACAAAGCCCCAAAAATCCATTAAAAACCTAGATTTATATCTCATGTGAATCCCCCAAGATCCTTCTCAAGTTTTGTGGAGTTTGGAGTCCATTTGATGCTCCAAAAGTTTCGTGTCATAGGAAAAGCCTCCGCATTAATCGCGATCATGTAAGGTTCATAAATTTTATTCTATATTTATTTTTCCCATGTGAGAAACCTTTTATGAACCCATATACATGTTAGATGACAAATGATGAAACCCCCATGTATGAAAAATCCTAATTTTATATGCAAAACTACTCTTTGGTTACACGAAACCAATACATGGCAATGTGGTAATCATAAAAATCTAGTTTTGTTAGATGTTGCTATTTTATTATTAAAATATGAATTTTTGGTAATTAAATAATAATTTCTAGAATATTAATTAATATATTTTATATATTAAATAATTTTCTATGTAAGTTGACAACCTTGCATCCACAAACTAGTTGTCACATTTCTAGAATACATAGTCGACGCGCAACAAAACTTTGTGCATATAACGACGACTGTTTCAGTATTTTTTACTAAATAAATAATAATTTTAGAATTTAATTCATCTTTAATTCAATATTATTTGATGTCGACATGTGTGTTTGATAGGCTACATGCATATTCGAAGTATAGTTTAGTGTTCTTACGAGCCTTGGGACATCCTTTCTTATCTACGTTCGCATAGTACTGCACGTATCTAAACTCATATAATTACCTAAACGTACATATAAAAACCCAATGTATGAGACCCATGCGACGTAAGAGACATTACCATAGTACATTTTTATTGGCACACTATACTATGCCATGTGACTGCTTGATTGTTGGCGAATGCCACGATAATAGTTGACGTTGTGCAATGATCTTATTCCTCTATATTAATTAGATTAGATTGTGTGTATTGATTAGAATATGTTATAATAGGGCAACTTGGATCCGTTGTACCTCCAATTGAGGACACCAGTCAGACATCATTGTAGCAGTAGGAAGCATAAAAGTGTACCTTACCTTTGTTTCAGTATTCTGTGCTCTATGTTATTACTATCTTTTGATTTTATTTCTTGTTCTTTGCATGTATTTTATTGTGATCCTAGGACCGTTGTGATACCTAGCGTCCAAATTGTATTCGGGTGTCAACTTTAGTACACAAAATCGGCTATCATTATATTTCATTATCATCATATTACCTTATTTATGCTACTGCTTGCACGATATACCCTAGGACATTGTACACGACTTCATGTACAGAAGCCTTACTTGAGACATTCGAGGATTTCGGCTTCTGTAATAGGACAGGATCCAAGATGCATGACAGTTGACATGATTATACCTACATCTTGACTTGAGACATAGTTAGTATTTATCTTGCATGTTATGGACATGAGATGTGAGATACAAGGGGACTGGGGAGAACCTACCATACCTTTGGGCTACCACTTACTACTTGCTACCGATGCTTGCGCTTCTGGCCCTATAGAACTGTAAGTACCTTGACGGAGCTTGTACGTAGATGTCACCCTCACATTTTTCATTCAAGGGTTGTTTGATAATTGACTTGGGTAATATTTATTTTAGGCTTAATTATAATTAATATTTGTGCATTGCATAGTTTATTTAATTATTATATTCTTATTGTTTGTTAGTTGTATATTTATTTTAGACTTGTGTAGTGGACCAAACCCATTTATTAGATTGTATGAACCCAATATTTAGATGAGTTTAGATTGAGCCCATGAATTAGGCCCATTGATTAGGAGGTTTTATTAATTAGTAAAGCCATTAGACTAGAACCTTTCCTTCCTAATTAATTTCTTCATGAGAGTCCCCAAGGGATATTTGTGACATTGTATATTGCTTGGAGAGGGGGTTACATGGCTGGCCATAAGAAGAGAGAGAGTGCTCATTCACTTCACCAAATTTCCAAATTCTATATCAACATTTTTTCTCTTCCAATTCCCTCCATTTCCTCATCAATTCTTTACCAATTCTTTACCAATCTCTTCCCAAACTCATCATTGAGGTTTCTACACCAAGGATCTAAAAGAAGAAAGCAAGGATCAAGGAGGAGGAGGCCAAGATCTACAAGGAGAGGAGCTACTTGGCACTTGGAGATTTTTCATTGGGAATCCATCCCCCAATAGGTACATTTTAGTTTTTTCCCTTCTAATAACTATAGATCTGAGATTTAACCATGAGAAACCAACCCATATGCATAGGCTACCCATAGAAATTAGTTTTAGGTTCATCGGAGACCTACGGTGAAAGTTATGTCCAATTTGGTACCAATTTTGGGAGAATTCCGAGATTGGCATATGTAGTAGTTGTCATTGGGTCTAATAGATCTAATTGACACTTGATTGCTATTTGTGACTAGTGTCGTATCCACAATTAGATACGTATAGGCTGTATCTCGTCAATTTGACGAAACGGGTTAATTTTGGGAGTTTTCCTCTAACACGCGGTTATGTGCATATCACATTGTGACACGGACACGTAGATACTCTAAATAATATATGTATTGTTCATAATTAATGTATTAGACTTGCTCGTGTACTCCAGGATGCGTTTGATTATGTGTTGGAGCCGTATCACAAGCGTATCATCGAGAAGTATGATACGGGTGCGGTGCACTCCACGTATTTGTTGTTTGGTTCTTTTCTTATACGTGCATGTGTATTTACGTATATATATGCTCTCTATGTAAATTATAGTGTATATAATAGTGTATCTTATGATTAGTTTATATGTGTGTGTCTATGTGTGTATATGTTAGTGTTTATAGTTATGTTTAGACCTATATCTATATGTATGTATATATATATGTACTTAGATATATAAATGCTCATGTGTTTATGAATATGGAGAAGTATATATATATACTTAGATGTGTTCAAGTGTTGTGTTTGTGTGTTAGTTTATATATATAAATATACCTGTATAACTACGTATATGTTTCTGTGTGTGCTTGAGTGAGTGAGAGGGGGGCTTGCACAGTGAGGCAGAGAGCAGTTCAGGGTGTTGTGCACCTCGGGCAGTGACAGAGGAATTTGAGCTGTGTGCTCGTATATCTTGGTATTGCACAACAGGGAAGGGAGAGTACAACAACACAGGCATCGAGTACAGCAGGTGCAGAAGCTGCACAGCATCTTGAAGGAGCACAACAATAGTGGGGAGTCGGGAACCTACTGCTGTATAATTGTGCAGTTTTTATGCACAGTTTTGTGCATGTATCAGTGGATTAAGTCCACTGCGAAGTTCAGCAGTACTTGTTTCATTAGCTACTGCACAGGAAGATAAAGAGCCGTGCAGCAGCAGGATCAGGCCATGCACCTACAAGGGAGTTCAGCAACTTGGGAAGGAGGCTCGGGCACAGCAGTAGTCAGTGCACTATGCAGTTTCTGCACAGTGCAAGTGATTCACAGTAACCGTAAAGTTTTCCCTGTGCAGGTATGCACAGTTCGGTCCAGTTTTTAGTTGATTTGTGCTTTGGATTTCATTTAGTTTGTTAGTTGTTAGTTAAGTGTTTGAGTTATAGTTTAGGTTTAAGTATCCAGGTATCAGTAGGATTAGTTAGCTAAGGTATTGTAGTAGTTAGTGATTATATATATATACTTATTTACGTTGATACTTGGTATATAGTATAGGTATATGTATTATGTATATAAGTTAGTTGGGTTTGTTAGCTAGTAGCTAGTTAGCTACATATATAGGGTATTAGTTGTTATTTTATAGTAGTTAGATATAGTTAGCTAGATATGTATGGTATTGATATATTATATTGATTAGCCTATATTAGTGTTAGTTATAGCTAGTATTAGTTAGGGTTTATATATATCTATTGGTATTAGTTGTATGTTGAGTTTTGGGTTACCTCGGGGTACCAAGGTATTACCAAGGTATTGGGCCGATACCCAAAGTATGGAGTTTGGGTATCGAGATAGGTGCAATACGCATTGGTGCAAGGCCAAGGTATCCTATTTAAATCGATTTGTTATAGTATTATAATATTTGACTTGAATATATATATAAAATATTATTTTATATTAGAAACTTGCGTATCGTAGGATACGACTCCTTGAGTACATTATTGTCTCTTAGATTAGTTTGTATAACATAGCTTCATAGTATCGACTTAGTGACTTAGCATTAGACTCTTGCAACCTAGATTTCATTGGTTTGACTTAGAAATAGCGTATCGACCTAGAATTGCATCAACTTCACTTATTTTTATTATTGAACATTGTATTGATGCAACATACCATATATAGGTTGTGAGACACCGACTTGGGCATCGAGAGACACACCTTGCTCAGGACGTTAGGCGAGTATATTTCTCTGATAGTTTTTAATTCATAATATTGTATATATTCATGTTCTAGAATTGTATACATTAATCCCGACACAGTGATTTCACGGACTGGTACTATATGGATCCCGTCATAAGATGTTATCCCCTACCGTGTTCAACGGGTACTCGTGTACATTGTATCGTATCGTGTATATTAGGTATTAATTATATTTTGTGATCACACATTGTTCATGTTCAGTGTGCTTATTCGTGTACACCCACTGCTCATGTTCGGTGGTTATGATATTCGTGTACACCCACTGCTCGTGTTCAGTGGTTATATTTTGTGTTCCTAGCGTGTCGTGATTGGATCCATCGGTATTAGTTGGGGGTGGAAGAGTAGGAGTTGATTATGTAATCAAAGCCATTATTACATCATATACATTCTGGTTACATACCTCACTTGTAATCCGTCTTACCTGATCATGTTCACCTAACCCGATCACATAATGAACTTGTATTCAGAGACACATTAGTTAGTTTAGATTGCAGTTATTTTATCATATTATGATATTCATATTGTTTATTTATATTCTCGTACATTACTTGTATATCTTTATCATTCATTCATATCTTTAGTGATTTTGTATTTTATTTTTATATCTGTTTATATGCTCGATTATGCTATTGAAACTGCTTTCAGAGGTGTGTACTTCGCTCCAATCTTGACTGGATATATTTTTCCAGATGACTGGCTTATAGAGCAGTGTCCCATATTCTACGGGCCGCAAGACGGTGTACCTTTAGAGGATACTCCTAGTGACCAAGAGGACTTAGTTGTAGAGCCCGAGGAGGTCTAGTTTATTTGTATTGGTTTGTATTAGACTATTCTTTTGGTGGATTCACATCTTGTATAATATTTCAGATTATGGATTGTATCTTTATTCTTTCCTTCGCTATTCCATTCGTGCATTATTCTTCCTTAGTTTGTTTTTTGATTGAGATTAGTTATTTATGTGAGATACCATATTGCTCCTCCGTTTGGAGTTGAGATGATTGACATGTACCATATTATATTGTTGAGATATTAGATAGTTAGAAATAACCCAGACAACGTTCTACCGCCGATTCTGCGGCATTGGCTGGGCATAACCACGTACTCATGCCCGAATATCCCGGTGTGGGTCATGACATATTTTTAGTGGTGGCCCGTGCAGGTCTAGATAGATATCGTAGTGGTGCTCGTCTAGAGTACTGCTATGAGCCTGCTTTAGAAAATAGAATTAGGCTTAGAGTTTACTCAATCACACCTAGAAAAATTACAATCTCTATTTTTTGCAAAGCCTTATCTATTGAATATTGTTTTACTTTGAATAAAGTTCTGTCCTTTGATGATATCGTATCATATTCAATATTGATTCCGTATTTCAATCTATCTTCAGGATGTCGTCGAAGACGCGTTCCCAGCGATCAGGCACTACGACAGCGCGATCATTCATTTCATCACCCATGAGGGAAGCACCCTCAGACGATAGTCTAGCACCTAAATTCAGGAGGTAAGCTTCATCGGTCCAGGTGGGCGTATCGGCAGGAGCTTTTGGAGGTGCTCCACCTTTAATGCCGAGGACAGGGCAGACAACTTCAGAGAATCTTCCACCTCCACCACCTGTAGTTGATCAGACACAGATATTCGTGCTCTTTCAGTAGATGTTGGAGGCACAGAAGCGATAGTCAGAGGTCCTGTGACAAAGCGTGGATAACGCTTACCAGATCTCACTTACAGCAGTTGAGAGACCTACTCTAGCCCAGCCACAGACGATACCAGCTCAGTTTATTTTCGATCAGCCAAAGCCGGGTACCATCATCGACTTCAAGAGGATGGGCCGGAAGGACTTCAGGGGCACAAAGGGAATTATCTATGCGGATGAGTGGATCGAGGACATTGAGCGAAACCTGTGGCTGGTACAGATTCCAGAGGTGCTACAGATAGAGGCAGCGGGTTGTATGATGTTCGATATTGCTTTGACATGGTTCTAGACTGGCCCAAGGATTACAGTACCAGGACTTTCTTTGGAAGCCTTCAAAGAGCTTTTCAAGGAGAAGTTCTTTCCAGACGTGGCTTTTACATCTTTGGAGAGCCAGTTCCAATACCTCATCCAGGGAGGTATGTTAGTGGACGAGTATACGACAGAGTATTGCCGTCTCGATCATTTTGTGGAGGGTCAGAACCCTAGTGGCAGAGCAAGGAAGTTCAGGAAGGGCCTGAACCGGAAAGTCAAACCCCACCCCAACGGATATCCTACTGCCACCTTCAAGGAGATACTCAGACAAGCGCAGAGAGCGGAGGATGACTTACAGCTTGGCTCTAAGAGGCAGAGGGACACAGGAGGATCCAGCAACAGCACGGGTTCAGTGAAGAGGACCGACTTCTAGCAGCAGCACCAGAGGCCATACCAGTACCAGAGGCAGCAATATCACGGGCTAGCTAGAGCACCGGCACAGCAGATACATCAGATCCAGAGGGCAGCAGTTCCTTACACTTTCTATAAGAATCAAGGACACGGATAGCACATATACAGGATGAGACTAGGCCAATGTTTATTCTGCGGATTGGAAGATCATCAGTTGCGGGCTTGTCCCAAGGTCCAGCTCGTCCAGCTTAGGGTGGAGGACATGCACAGAGGGCACCTGCTAGACCACCAGCGGGCCAGCAGAGAGGACCTCTTCCACCACAGAAGCAGCAGTTTGCCCAACATCAGCAGCAAAGGGGAGCACATCGACAGGGGCAAGCTTTTTTCCTGACTGTCGAGGAGGAGGAGCCGATTGGCGATGTCATCTCAGGTTCAGTTTATCTCGACTCCTTTCCAGCTCATATTTTGTTCGATTCTGGTGCTTCTCATAGCTTTGTATCTGTATCTTTTGCTTTGAGGCATCGTCTTGAGTCTAAATCGTTGGCAAGGACTTATAAGATCACGACCGGAGGTAGCATCATCCTGGTCAGTGATGTTTGCAATAACCATAGGGTTTATTTAGGAGGCCGTGAGCTGAGCGTATGTGTACTTATAATACCACTTCCGAGTTACGATATAGTACTCAGGATGGATTGGTTGAGTAGATATCACGCTAGTGTCGATTGTCCTGGAGGCAGAGTTTTATTTCAGATGCCAGAAGAGTTGGAGTTGGAGTTCGTCAGAGGAGCAGAGTAGAGCGAAGGAGATTTCTGTGGAGTTTGGTCAAGGAGCAGGAGCCGCCACATCCGTTTATTACAGATTTCTTAGATATCTTTCCAGAGGAGTTGTCAGGGTTGCCGCCGGATAGAGATATGGAATTCTCTATAGATTTGTTGCCAGACACAGAGCCGATCTCTCAGCACGTCTATAGAGTAAACAACAGCTTTCACGCCCCAGTCTCAAAACATCTGGGACCAGACACGTGGCAATGGCCAGCTGGTACGACTCCGTAGGGCTTTCCAATTTAATGGACCCGACGAAGTGCACTTACGCTGTCCACGGTCAAGTGATCCAGTTAATAATCTAATTCTAACATGCAACAACTAAACTAAATCTCAATGCATGGTAAATCAATTTCAAGAAGGAATGATACGCATCATTAGTCTGCAGCCCAGTAATACATCCGTTCGAATAGGCCAAAAGAACAATATAGTCCTATAAAACTAGGCTTTAAAAGTAGAATCAAAATAGAAAGTAGTACATGACTATAATAGCTAAAAATATAAAGATACCCACAACGATGTCCATGCTCCACTAGATCAAGCATCATGCAAACTTCACAAATAACCTAGAAGGGAATCAGGTCCTCAGAGGAACGTAACAAGATACAAAAATACATTCCATAAAGTAAATACTGAGTAAAGTAAATCAGGGTGAACTATCCTCCTAAGTGAATGCAATTTGAGGACAACTTAGTACGTATAGGAAGTGTAGGCTAGACATATGCTGACGTAATTCACCAATCACCGTGACTGGCTAGTGTATGCCACATATGGCCCCCCATCTTAGGGCACTCTGTATATATAATAACGTCCAGCTCCGAGGAGCGTGGTATCTGTATAAGTAATAACGTCCAACGTTCTCTAGAGTATGGTATCTGCACGACGTCCAACACCCCGAAGAGCGTAGTATCTGCACAAGTAACGTCTAATACTCTAAAGAATATGGTATCTGCATAAATATATAAGTCCGTATCACTCTGAATAATGCGGTATCTGTATAAAGGAGGTGGGTGTCCCATATGCCTACTAGTCGTCCTCCCCGCCCAATGCCAATGTACAAATCTCAAGTGAGACGTGGACAGCTCGTACTATAATGCAAGTCACTAAAGAAATATACAACTAAGCTAAATACCGTCACACGTGCTGCTCACACCGATGGCCAGTCAAACATGAAGCACGTGTCCCTACATGAATTCACTCTGTGACGTGTAATGATACGTGTCAAGGCCTGGAGAGTCATATTGATAACTCCATAACTTTAGGTGCGTCCACTAGACACTAGGTCAGACATAAGCCCTAATGTCAACGCCTTCGTTGACTGCACCGGAGTCTTTCTCGGACGTGCAGAGTTATATAATATTAAAACAATAAAACATGCAACTAAATAATATCTGTATTTAAACAGTACAACAAGGCAAGGTATACTTGCCTGGGTTCTCAAGCGGCGAGTACCAATATCCTGCTCCCGAAGTCTTGCCCGAAAGGTCCAGCGACCCTATAATATAATATAATATAACTTAATTATCAGTCATTACAATAGTACGTACGGAAATTATAACTACACTACACTTAGGAACTGACGCGGGGGGGGGGGGGTGTCACAACTGGTCAACTAGCAGGGTCACGTGTGCCCGCAGCTAAAACGTACAAGTGTCATGTCCTCAAATATCATGCACAACAAGAAATTAAATACCAAAATATGGTACAATATCAAATAACATATCACACAAAATACCAGTCCTAATTAATAGGGTAATGTGCACAAGTAGTTGTCTAAACACCTAGGTCAACACAAGTGTAACATATTAAATAACCACATTTTTCTATGAGGTAATCACTAATACTAATTTTTATTCTAAAATATGCACACACATACACATTGTACTAGGGTTCACCACTACACATCGATGCAATAATACATGAAGAAAAGAAGGCAATATATACCTAGTCGTGGTCGTTGCCGAGGGGGGGGCGATGTCTGCGGCTCGTGGGCGGCCTGCCTCCGGCGAGGGAGGATGGTGCTCCGACGAGAACAGCACGTAGCAGCAGCAGCACAGGCAGCAGCAGCACAGGTAGCAGTTGCGACAATGGCAGCAGCTTGCAGCGGCTGGGTCGACGGTGGCGGGTTGCTGGCGGTGGCGGGATGGCCATGGGAGGATGGTGGCTAAGGTGGTGGTGGTCTCCGATGAAGGTCGGGGTAGAGTAGATGGGTATTGGTGATGGTGATGATGATGTTGGTGTTGGTGACAGTGGTTGTGACGGTGCTAAGGTGGTGGCGGTGGTTGTTGATAGTGGTGGAGACAGTGAGGTGGGGATGATGGCAGGGGTCGAGGTGGGTCGCTGTGGTGGCGGTAGGGGTGACTGGGGAAGGAGGGGAGTCGAGTCGAGTTGAAGAAGGGTGCTGGTGATGATGATGATGGTGTTGGTGATAGTGGTTGTGACGATGATGTCGGTGGTAATGGTGATGACGGTGGTGGTGGAGATGGTGATGATGATATCGGTGGTGATGGTGGCCATGGAGGTGGGTGGATGTCGTGGCGATGGTCGATGAGGCGGAGACGGCTGGAGGTACTTTGGCGGAGGGATGGCCATGGTCGAGGTCTAGGTCGAGGGGGCAGGCGGTGGAGGAAGACGGTCGAGGGTGACTGGTCGGAGTTGGAAGGGAGGTGGCCGGGTGAATGAGAAGGTGTAGTGGTCTCTTTAGGGTTTCGGTTTTGGAGATGTTGTGGGTTTTAGGAGGGAGAGAGTAGGTGTATATGTAGGAGAGAGAGAGGTAGGTATTCACCTTGGGATTAGGGCCGGCTGTGGGTTGCTTCTAGGGATGAGGGAAGCCTCTACATGAGGAAGGAGTGGTTAGAATGATGGGGGTTTGAATGGAGGGTGGAGATGTGAGGAGAAAAGTTGCATGAAGTACAACAAATAGAGGGAAATATCTTGGGTGGACCGGTCAAAGGGGGGGTAATTTCTTTATGACTTGGATCCAATGAGAGGTGGACACCTCATTGTATTTTTGCATAAAGGTCCCTTAACAATTAGGAAATTGCACAAATAATAGAATTTGGGATTTGATGAGGCAAAATACCATGTTTGGTGTAATGTAGTGGGTTAAAATGGTGTGTGGTGATTAGTATGAACCTTGAGGGTGTGAGTGGGGGTTTGAGTTAGAGTTGGGTCTAGTTTTGGGTTAGGTTGGGTCCTTACACCAATTTAATTATAATTAGTGTAAGTGATGCTCTTTAATTAATTGGAAATACATAGGATTAAAATTGAATGGGACACAAGTGTCATAAACGTAGTAGACTCAGAATAGAATATTGTCATAAATTGGGCTGCACAAAACGGGTCAAGATTGTGTCTCCAATTTTTATTGGAACGGACAAGGATGCAAAGTTGGATTTATTTTAATTTAAGAAAGGACGTTTGTAACGAATATTGTGCGACTAAAATGAAGCACAAGAGAGGGTATTTATGAGTTACACAAAGGTTAAAATGGAAGGCTGGCACATCTAGGAAAAGTGTGTAAAATTTGTTTTGAAGCAAATGCTAGTGTAGCGCTCCAAATATTGAAGCAATAATAAGGTGCACAAAGTGATACACATATTGTGTACATTAATCTAAAACACTATGTTCTAATTCTAAATGGCTTCAAACTAACCCTAGTCTCTCTATCTAAGCCAGGTGGACCTAAATTTCGTCGAGGGAGTTTATAATCTACCCAACTTATAACAATTTAGTCCTCAAAATTAAAATAAACACATAATAAACTATAAATTATCAAGCAATGCTATGGACATACCTAGGACCGGTGGAGCTGTCCTTTGTACTATCTGTTGGGCTCTATAGGCACACTGGGAACACTCCTGAGCCTGATGCTGGTTCGATCCGCACCTCAAACACTGTCCTAACCTTCTTCTACAACTAGGGTGATTAATATCTCAATATTCTTTCCTAGGTATAACGTCATTATCCTATAGTATCCATAATGGAATCATACAACCTAACTTCTTATAATCTGTCCTAGCAGTAACAAGTCTAATCAGTCAGTCATACCTAGTCTAGATGCTCAACTCGAACAATTTCTAAGAGAAATATATGTAATAAAATACCATATAGGTCTCTACTCAATACATAGTAATAAGGATATATAAAAATTATGTAATAAATATCTATTCAATCCTTCTAAATACCCTAGAATAAAATATAACAATTACCATAACAAGAATACGATTCCTAAAATTCATTGGCTAGGGCAAATTGGATTTAGGCTCCCATTTTCACTCAGGCATCGGGAGTGGATTTAAGTAAACCTACAGACCTCTGATGCTCAGCCTTGACCCGTTGACATACCAGGCACTTCGCCACAAAGCGGACTATCTCCTTCTTCATTTCATACCACCAATAGTACTGCCTTAGGTCTCTGTACATCTTTGTGCCTCCGGATGAATAGAGTATGCTGAACTGTGCGTCTTCGACATCAGTTCCTGACGAAGTTCTTCTTTTGGAACATAGAGACGATCTCCACATCTCAAAGTCCCATCCTCGTGTATACGCAATCCTGTCTGTATCCCAGCCTCTGTCCTCTGTCGAAGTCTCTGGAATCTGGCATCTGTTGGTAAAGCAGCCTTGATTCTCTCAACCAATGTCGATTTCACCTGAAAACTCGACAACTGGCCGTCTGCTCCGGGCATAATGACCTCTATGCCTACTGCTCTAGATCTCTCAACAGGTATTATTGGGTAGTAAAAAAGAATGCCATGGGCCTCCTGCTCAATGCGTCAGCTACTACGTTGGCATTTTCCGGATGGTACTGTAGCTCAATTTCAAAGTCTGTCATCACCTCGAGCCAACGTCTTTGTCTCCAGTTTAGGTCCTTCTCTAAATTTTAAAAGAAACTAGAGGTCAGGTACTTGTCGCGAATCTCATCTTGTTGCCACTCTACCTTTTTACCTCGAACCTGAGGTTTCTCCTAGTTTACTCCATGTATACCCTTCACCCAAACTATATGGGTATCATCTTATTTATAACTGGCCATCCATTATAGGTAATTTACGATATCCAACTCAAGGCTATAACATATGTCGATACTCTCATCCTTCAATCTAATTGCTCTATTTCAGATACTAACTAAAATAATCGAGTTATCAATGGTGAAATATAAGCCTAATAGACACTGACAAACCGAATAAGTCAAGTACATCAAATCTAATTCTAGAAGCTATTCTCTAGTAACTAAGTTGTCAAGTCAATCAATAACCAATCTAGCAATCCACGCATCTATTTTAGCCTAGTAATATAATCATCTTTATCTAAAGGGTGAAAAGTTTATGGTCTGGTACTATAAGTCATAAGGCAACTAGGGATTAACCACCATGGTTTGCTTCCTAAAGTGCTATTTCATACCCTATTTTTATTAGTATCCGATAATCTTCTTCTAGATGTAAGTCTAAAATTCTGTCTTGTCAAGTTCATAATGTCGTTCCTTGTATCACTACCATAAGACTACCACTAATTCCTTGTATCATTATCATAGGGCTACAACTAACCCTAGTATCTAGCTATATTTTCTCTAAATTATTCTAGAGTCTTAGAATCAAACAACCTTTCTAGCTTCTAATACTTACAATCACGGCTACCTTAAGTAAGGGTAGGGTCTAGTTTTAAGTCTCTACTTCTATGTCTAATTCTTACGCCAATAGTCTATACTAACTCTAGCAACAAGAAAGAACTTATCAATCTTCTCTACCATGGTTAACCATCTACTCAAACATCCTGTCAAATATGCCTTCTTCGTCTTGACGAGGATCTGCTCCTGGAGGAAATCACCGTGCGCAAGCATATATCTCTCCAAAATAAGGAAGATAAGAAACAATAATAACGATATCGACGGTAAATGAATGAATACAATAATGAAGTCCAAGGGCGACAATTGAATACAAGAGGAGTTTTAAGAATTAGTTATGGATTGAGATCTTATTCAACTTTAATCCTAAGTTGCAGGCTCGTTTGGTACAGTAACATAACCAAAACGATATGCTCTGACCTGCATGGGCCACCAATAAAACCATGTCATGCTCCAGTCCTAAAATGTATGAGACCAGACACATGGCAATGGCTAGCTGGTACGACTCCGTAGGGCTTTCCAATTTAATGGACCCGACGAAGTGCACTTACGCTGTCCACGGTCAAGTGATCCAGTTAATAATCTAATCTAACATGCAATAACTAAACTAAATCTTAATCCATGGTAAATCAATCTCAATAAGGAATGATACACATCATCAGTCTGTAGCCCAATAATACATCCGTTCAAATAGGACAAAAGAACAATATAGGCCTATAAACACTAGGCTATAAAAGCATAATCGAAATGGAAAGTAGTACATGACTGTAATAGCTAAAAATATAAAGATACCCGTAACGATGTCCATGCTCCACTAGATCAAGCATCATGCGAACAGTACAAATAACCTGGAAGGGAACCAGGTCCTCAAAGGGACGTAACATGATACAAAAATACATGCCATAAAGTAAATACTGAGTAAAGTAAATCAGGGTGAACTATCCTCCTAAATGAATGTAATTTGAGGACAACTTAGTGCGTATGGAAAGTGTAGGCTAGACATATGCTGACGTAATTCACCAATCACCGTGACTGGCTAGTATATGCCACATATGCCCCCCATCTTAGGGCACTCTGCATATATAATAACGTCCAGCTTCGAGGAGCGTGGTATCTGTATAAGTAATAACGTCCAACGTTCTCTAGAGTGTGGTATCTGCACAACGTCCAATACCCCGAAGAGCATGGTATCTGTACAAGTATCGTCCAACACTCTAAAGAATGTGGTATCTGTATAAATATATGCGTTCGTATCGCTTCAAAAAATGCGATATCTGTATAAAGTAGGTGGGTGTCCCATACGCCTACTAATCGTCCTTCCCGCCCAATGCCAATGTACAAATCTTAAGCGAGACATGGACAACTCATACTATAATGCAAGTCACTAAAGAAATATACAACTAAGCTAAATACCGTCACACATGCTGCTCACACCGATGGCCAGTCAAGCATGAAGCACGTGTCCCTAAATGAATTCACTCTGTGACGTATAATGATACGTATCAAGGCCTGGGGAGTCATATTGATAACTCTACAACTTTAGGTGCATCTACTAGACACTAGCACAGACACAAGCCCTAACGTCAACACCTTCGTTGACTACACCCGAGTCTTTCTCGGACGCATACAGTTATATAATAATAAAATAATAAAATAATAAAATAATAAAATATACAACTAAATAATATCTGAATTTAAATAGTACAACAAGGCAAGGTATACTTGCCTGGATTCTTAAGCTGCGAGTACCAATATCCTGCTCCCGAAGTCTCGCCCGTAAGGTCCAGCGACTCTATAATATAATATAATATAACATAATCATCAGTCATTACACTAGTACGCACGAAAATTATAACTAAACTGCACTTAGGAACTGACGCAGGGCACGCAGCTAAAATGTACAAGTGTTATGTCCTCAAATACCGTACACAGCAAGAAATTAACTACCAAAATATGCTACAATATCAAATAACATATCATACAAAACACCTGTCCTAATTAACAGGGTAATGTGCACAAGTAGTTGTCTAAACACCTAGGTCAACACAAGTATAACATATTAAATAACCATATTTTTCTATGAGGTAATCACTAACATAATTTTTATTCTAAAATATGCACACATATACACAATGCACTAGGGTTCACCACTACACATCGATGCACCAATACATGAAGAAAAGAAGGCAATATATACCTAGTCGTGATCATGGCCGAGGGGGAGGCGATGTCTGCAGCTCATGGGCGGCTTGCCTCCGGCAAGGGAGGATGGTGCTCCGGCGAGAACAGCACATAGCAGCAGCAGCACCGGCAGCAGCTGCGGCAATGGCAGCAGCTTGCAGCGGCAGCGACTGGGTTGGAAGTGGCGAGTTACTGGCGGTGGCGGGATGGCCGTGGAAGGATGGTGGCTAAGGTGGTGGTGGTCTCCGACGAAGGTCGGGGTAGAGTTGATGGGTATTGGTGATGGTGATGATGATGTTGGTGACGGTGGTTGTGACAGTACTAAGGTGGTGGCTGTGGTTGTTGATGGTGGTGGAGACGGTGAGGTAGGGATGATGGCCGGGGTCGAGGTAGGTGGTTGTGGTGGCGGTGGGGGTGACAGGGGAAGGAGGGGAGTCGGGTTGAAGAAGGGATGATGGCCAGGGTCGAGGTGGGTGGCTGTTGGTGACGGTGGTTGTTGATGGTGGTGGAGACGGTGAGGTGGTGATGATGATGATGGTGTTGGTGATGGTGGTTGTGACTATAGTGTCGGTGGTGATGGTGATGTTGGTGGTGATGGTGACGATTGTGGCCGTGGAGGTGGTTGGCTGTGGTGGCGGTGGTCGAGGAGGCGGAGACGGCTGGTAGTGCTATGGCGGCATGATGGCCGTGGTAGAGGTTGAGGTCGAGGGGGAAGGCGGTAGAGGAAGGCAGTCAGAGGAGACAGGTCTGAGTTAGAAGGGAGGTGGCAGGGTGAATGAGAAGGTATAGTGGTCTCTTTAGGATTTCGGTTAGGGAGATGTTATGGGTTTTAGGAGGGAGAGAGTAGGTGTATATATAGGAGAGAGAGAGAGGTAGGTGTTCACCTTGGGATTAGGGCCGATTGTTGGTTGCTTCTAGGGATGAGGAAAGCCTCTACTTGAAGAAGGAGTGGTTAGGATGATAGGGGGTTTGAATGGAGGGTGGAGATGTGAGGAGAAAAAGTTGCTTGAAGTACAACAAATAGAAGGAAATATCTTGGGTGGACCGGTCAAAGAAGGGGGGGTGATTTCTTCAAGACTTGGATCCAATGAGCGGTGGACACCTCATTGCATTTTTGCATAAAGGTCCCTTAACAATTAAGAAATTATACAAATAATAGAATTTAGGATTGGATGAGGCAAAATATCATGTTTGGTGTGATATAGTGGGTTAAAATGGTGTGTGGTGTTTAGTATGAACCTTGAGGGTGTGAGTGGGGGTTTGGGTTGGAGTTGGGTCTAGTTTTGGGTTAGTTTGGGTCCTTACCCAAATTTAATTAAAATTAGTGTAAGTAGTGCTTTTAATTAATTAGAAATACATAGGGTTAAAATTGGGTGGGACACAAGTGTCATGGACGTAGTAGAATCAGAATAGAATATTGTCATAAATTGGGTTGCATAAAATGGGTTGAGATTGTGTCTCCAATTTCGATTGGAACGAACAAGGATGCAAAGTTGGATTTATTTGAATTTAAGAAAGGATGTTTGTAACGAATATTGTGCGACTAAAATGAAGCACAAGAGAGGATATTTATGAGTTACACAAAGGTCAGAATGGAAGGCTGGAACGTCTAAAAAAAGTTTGTAAAATTTGTTTGGAAGCAAATGCTAGTGTAGAGCTCCAAATATCGAAGCAACGGTAAGGTGCACAAAGTGATACGAATATTTTGTACATTAATCTAAAACACTATGTTATAATTTTAAATGGCTTCAAACTAACCCTAGTCTCTCTATCTAAGCCAGATGGACCTAAATTTGGTCGAGGGGATTTACATCACCGAACTGGCGGATTTAAAGAAGCAGGTGGATGAGTTACAAGACAAAGGTTTTTTTCGTTCCAGTGCATCACCATGGGGTACTCCAGTACTTTTTGTACCCAAGAAGGATGGGTTGGTACGTATATGTATCGACTACATGGCACTTAATAACCTCACTATCAAGAATAAATATTTGTTGTCGTGGATTGATGACTTGTTTGACTAGTTGAGTGGATCAAAGATATTCTTAAAAACAGACTTGAGGTCAGGGTACCACCAGGTTAAGGTGAAGAGGGAAGACATCCCAAAGATAGCTTTCAGGACTCGCTATGGGCAGTTCGAGTTCTTGGTGATGTCGTTTGGGTTAACCAATGCCCCGACAATATTCATAAACCTAATAAACAAGGTATTTTATTAGTACCTGGACCAGTTTGTTGTAGTCTTCATTGATGATATTCTGATACATTCGAAGACCCAAAGGAGCATGAGAAGGACTTGAGGATTATTTTGGAGACCCTTAGGATTGAGACGCTGTATGGCAAGTTATTGAAGTACGAATTCTTCCTTTATAAGGTTGAATTCCTTGGGCATGTTATTACAGGAGATAAAATCTTAGTAGACCCGAAGAAGATCTCAGCAGTTGAATCGTGGTCTACCCCGAGTTCAGCAGCAGAGATCAGGAGCTTCCTTGGATTAGCAGGCTACTATCAGAGGTTTGTTCAGGAATTTTCCAGACTTATAGAGTTAATGACTAGGCTGACCAGGAAAGACGTAAAATTTGTCTGGACTGAGGATTGTCAATCTGCATTTGAGGAGTTGAAGAGGAGATTGACTACAGCTCCCATCTTGACACTACCTTCAGGAGCAGAAGGATTTTACATTTACAGTGATGCATCAGGGAAGGGTTTGGGTTGTGTGTTACAGCAGCACAGGAAGGTGATTGCCTATGCTTTCAGGCAATTACGCCCGCATGAGAAGAACTACCCTACCCATGATTTGGAGTTGGCAATGATTATCTTTGCTCTCAAATTATGAAAATACAATTTACATAGAGAGAGAGTAGAGATCTTCACAGACCATAAAAGATTAAAGTATGTGTTTACATAGAAAGAGCTCAATATGAGGCAACAGCGATGGTTGGAGCTGATGAAAGACTTCGACATATCCTTACAGTACTATCCAGGGAAGGCCAACGCAGTCGCGGATGCTTTGAGCAGGTATCCCGTGGCTATGTGCCTGACTAGAGATAGACATTTATTGGCCGATCTTGACGGTTTGGGCATTGAGGTATTGATTCCTGGAGTCGCAGCACATATATGGGGACTTCAGGTTCAGTCGGAACTGATGGACCGGGTCAGAGCCAGACAGTATAAGGATGAGTCTCTGAGGAGTATCAGAGAACATATTCAGTTGGGGCTGGCAAAGGACTCTATCGTCACAGATGATGGATCATTGTGATACGGTACCAGGTTATGTATATCGAGAGGAGCATTGCGCGAGGAGATTCTGCAGAAGGCGTATCATTTCCAGTACTCTACGTATCCTGGTGCCAATAAGATGTATAGAGACATGAGAGAGCATGTATGGTGGTATGGCATAAAGCGGAAGATAGCTAGCTTCGTGTCCAGATGCTTAGTTTGTCAACAGGTCAAGGCGGGGAGACAGAGGCCAGGTGGATTACTTCAGCCTTTATCCATTTCAGAGTAGAAATAGGAACATGTGACCATGGATTTTGTATCGTGACTTCGGCGTTCTCCAGGAGGCAAGGATGCGATTTGGGTCATCGTGGATAGGTTGACCAAATCAGCCCACTTTCTGCCATTTAAAGTGGGTACATCTACGGAGAAGCTTGCAGATATATATGTGCGCCAGATTGTCAGATTATACGGTGTTCTAGTGATCATATTCTCGGATCGGGATAGTCGCTTCATGTCCCATTTCTGGAGGAGTTTGCAGGCTAGCTTGGGCACTCAGCTCAAGTTCAGTACCGCTTATCACCCTCAGACGGACGGACAGTCGGAGAGGCTATTCAGACTCTCGAGGACATGCTACACACCTGTGTTTTGGATCTTAGAGGTTCTTGGGAGGATCACCTTCACTTGGTAGAGTTTTTATACAACAACTGCTAACAAGCCAGCATTGAGATGTCACCATTCGATGTATTGTATGGATGGAGGTGCCCCACTCATTGTCCTGGGATGATGTTGGTGACAGAGCTTTATTGGAACCGAAGATGGTAGTGGATGCAGCAGAGAAGGTGAAGCTTATCAGGGATAGACTTTTAGTGGCACAGGACAGGCAGTGACATTGGGCCGATAGCCATCGGAGACCTTTGAAGTTTAGTTATAGCTTTAGTTTATTTTGCTTGTGTTTGATTGTTGTTTATTAGAGTGCTAAGGTTGTCTTTCGTGCTAGGTTGGCAATCTAATTTTCTTGAGAATTTCTCCGACGCATGGCACGATTCGTTTCGGTGGAGGCAGCAAGCTTAGTCCGTGATTCATCGAACCTTTCAGTATTCTTGTGAGGGTCGGTGCAGTCGCTTACAGACTAGACTTACCACATGCATTGGAGGGAGTGCATAACGTGTTTCATGTGTCACAGTTGAGATGGTACCTGGCAGATCCCAGTCATATGTTGGATCACTCAGAGATAGATGTGGGCCCTACTCCCAGCTATCCAGAGCAGCCAGTGAAGATTCTAGATCGGAGAGAGAAGGTGGTGAGGAACCAGACAATTTTTTTGGTGTACGTCGCGTGGAGGCATCACTCGCCAGAAGAGAGTACCTGGGAGCGAGAGACTGAGATGCGCGAGCGATATCCATATCTGTTCGAGTCCTGAGGTATAATTCTTTCTTGCATTGTATTGTTTGCTTTGATAGTTAGTTTATTCCTTAATTTTGAGAAATTTTTTTTTCTAAGGTGGGTAGGATTGTCACCCTCATATTTTTTATTCAAGGATAGTTTGGTAATTGACATGGATAATATTTATTTTAGGCTTAATTATAATTAATATTTTTGCATGATTTATTTAATTATTGTATTATTATTGTTTATTAATTATAGATTTATTTTAGACTTGTGTTGTGGACCAAACCCATTTATTAGAATGTATGACCCCAATATTTAGATGAGTTTAGATTGAGACCATGAATTAGGCCCATGGATTAGGAGGTTGTATTAATTAGTAAAACCATTAGACTAGAACCTTCCCTCCCTAATTAATTTCTTTATGAGAGGCCCCGAGGGGTATTTGTGACATTGTACATTACTTGGAGAGGGGGTTACATGGCCGACCATAGGAGGAGAGAGAGTGTTCATTCACTTCACCAAATTTCTAAATTCTATATCTATATTTTTCTCTCTTTCAATTTCCTCCATTCCCTCATCACTTCTCCACCAATTCTTCACCAATCTTTTTCCAAATTCATCATTGAGGTTTCTACTCTAAGGATCTACAAGAAAGAAGCAAGGAGCAAGGAGGAGAAGCCCAAGATCTACAAGAAGATGAGCTACTTGGCACTTGGGGATTTTTTATTGGGAATCTATCTCCCAATAGGTACATTTCAGTTTTTCCACTTCTAATAGACTATAGATCTGAGATTTAACTATAAGAAACCAATCCACATGCATAGGCTAGCTATAGAAATTAGTTATAGGTTCATCGGAGACCAACAGTGGAAGTTATGTCCAATTTGGTGCCAATTTTGGAAGAATTTTGAGATTGGCACATGTAGTGATTGTCATTAGGTCCAATAGATCTAATTGACATTTGATTGCTTGTTTGTGACTAGTGTCATATCCACAATTGGATACGTATAGGCCGTATCTCGTCAATTTAATGAAATAGATTAATTTTGGGGGTTTTCCTCCTATACGGGGCTTGTGCATGTCACATTGTGACACAGACACGTAGATACTCTAATTACTATACGTATTATTCATAATTAATGTATTAGACTTGCTCGTGTCCTCCGGATGCGTTTGATTGTGTGTTGGAGCCGTATCGCAAGCATATCATAGAGAAGTGTGATACGGGGTGGTGCACTCCACGTGTTTGTTGTTTGGTTCTTTTCCTATACGTGCATGTGTATTTACATATATATATATATGCTCTCTATGTAAATTATAGTGTATATAATAGTGTATCTTATGATTAGTGTATATGTGTGTGTCTATGTGTGTATATGTTAGTGTTTATAGTTATGTTTAGACCTATATCTATATGTATGTATATATATATATATATATACTTAGATATATAAATGCTCATGTGTTTATGAATATGGAGAAGTATATATATATATATAATTAGATGTATTTTAGTGTTGTGTTTGTGTCTTAGTTTATATATATATATATACATATATATATATATATATATATATATATATATATATATATATATATATATAAATATACTAGTATAACTGTGTATGTGTGTCTGTGTGTGCTTGAGTGAGTGAGAGGGGGGCTTGCACAGTGAGGCAGAGAGCACTTCAGGGAGTTGTGCACCTCGGGCACTGACAGAGGAAGTTGAGCACAGGAATGTATGCTCGTGTATCTTGGTATTGCACAGTAGGGAAGGGAGAGTACAGCAACACAGGCATCGAGTACAGCAGGTGCAGAAGCTGCATATCATCTTGAAAGAGCACAGCAACAGTGGGGAGTCGGGTACCTACTGCTGTACAATTGCGCAGTTTCTATGCACAGTTCTGTGGATGTATCAGTGGATTCAGTCCACTGTGAAGTTTAGTTGTACCTGTTTTATTAGCTGCTGCACAGGAAGATGAAGAGCCATGCAGTAGCAGGATTAGGCCATGCACCTACAAGGGAGTTCAGCAACTTGGGAAGGAGGCTCGGGCACAGCAGCAGTCAGTGCATTGTGTAGTATCTGCACAGTGCAAGTGATGCACTATAATCGTACAGATTTTCCTGTGTAGGTATGCACAGTTCAGTCCAATTTTTAGTTGGTTTGTGCGTTGGGTTTCAGTTAGTTTGTTAGTTGTTAGTTAAGTGTTTGAGTTATAGTTTCGGTTTCAGTATCCAGGTATCAGTAGGATTAGTTAGCTAAGGTATTGTAGTAGTTAGTAATTATATATATATATATACCTATTTATGTTGATACTTGGTATATAGTCTAGCTATATGTATTATGTATATAAGTTAGTTGGGTTTGTTAGCTAGTAGCTAGTTAGCTACATATATATGTATATATAGTATTAGTTGTTATTTTATAGTATTTAGATATAGTTAGCAAGATATGTATGGTATTGATATATTATATTGATTAGCCTATATTAGTGTTAGTTATAGCTAGTATTAGTTGGGATTTATATATATCTATTGGTATTAGTTGTATGTTGAGTTTTGGATTACCTTGGGATACCAAGGTATTAGGCCGATACCCAAATTTTGGAGTTCGGGTATCGAGATAGGTGCGATACGCATTGGTGCAAGGCCAAGGTATTCCATTTAAATCGATTTGTTATAGTATTATAATATTTCACTTGAATATATATATAAAACATTATTTTTATATTAGAAACTTGCGTATCTTAGGATATGACTCCTTGAGTGCATTGTTGTCTCTTAGATTAGTTTGTATAACATAGATTCATAGTGTATTGACTTAGTGACTTAGCATTAGACTCTTGCAACCTAGATTTGATTGGTTTGACTTAGAAATGGTGTATCGACCTAGAATTGTATCAACTTCACTTATTTTTATTATTGAACCTTGTATTGATGCAACATACCATATATAAGTTGTGAGACACCAGCTTGGGCATCGAGAGACACACCTTGCTCAGGACGTCAGGCGAGTACATTTCTCTGATAGTTTTTAATTCATAATATTGTATATATGCATATTCTAGAATTATATGCATTGATCCTGACACAGTGATTTCATGGATTGGTACTATATGGATCCCGTCATGAGATGTTATCCCCTACCGTGTTCAGCGGGTACTCGTATATATTGTATCTCATCGTGTATATTGGGTATTGATTATATTTCGTATTCACATACTGCTCGTACTTAGTGTGCTTATTCGTGTACACCCACCGCTCGTGTTCGGTGGTTATGATATTTGTGTACACCCACTGCTCGTGTTCAGTGGTTATATTTCATGTTCATAGCATGTCGTGATTGGATCCATCGGTATTAGTTGGGGGTGGAAGAGTAGCAGTTGATTATGTGATCAAAGCCATTGTTATATCGTGTACATTCTGGTTACATACCTCCCTTGTAATCCGTCTTACCTGATCATGTTCACCCAACCCGATCACATAATGAACTTGTATTCTAAGACACATTAGTTAGTTTAGATTGTAGTTAATTTATCATATTGTGATATTCATATTGTTGATCTATATTCTCGTACATTACCTGTATATCTTGTTCATTCATTCATATGTTTAGTGATCTTGTATTTCATTTTTATATCTGTTTATATGCTCGATTATGCTATTGAAACTACTTTTAGAGGTGTGTACTTCTCTCCAATCCTGACTGGATATATTTTTCCAGATAACTGGCTTATAGAGCAGTATCCCACATTCTACCGATCGCAGGACGGCATACCTTTAGAAGATACTCCTATTGACCAGGAGGACTTAGTTGCAGAGCTCGATGAGGTCTAATTTATTTGTATTGGTTTGTATTAGACTATTCTTTTGGTGGATTCACATCTTCTATATTATTTTAGATTGTGGATTGTATCTTTATTCTTTCCTTCATTATTCCATTCGTGTATTATTCTTCCTTAGTTTGTTTTGTGATTGAGATTAGTTATTCATGTGAGATACCATATTGCTCCTCCGTTTGGAGTTGAGATGATTGACATGTACCATATTATATTGTTGAGATGTTAGATAGTTAGAAATGACCCAGACAGGGTTCTACTGTCGATTCTATGACTTAGGCTGGGTGTAACTACGTACTCATGCCCGAATATCCGGGTGCGGGTCATGATAGTAGCGACCACTACTATTCCTATCTAGTTACTTTCATATCTATTCAGACCTATAGCCTAGGTTATGATAGATACCCTCGAGCACATAACTTATTATACTGTTTACTTTGGCTTGCTATTTATCGTACCTTATTACGTCCCTCTAAGGACCTGATCCCTTGTTAGTTTTACAGCATAGACGGTGTTAAGAATTTTTTGGAGATGCTGATGCATATTTTCTCGTCATGCTGGCATTGGAATCGGGTATAATTATCATTTCTACCTTAGTTATTTTACCTTTTCTTGTTGAATACTCATCTATTGGTATAGCCTAGTTTAATAGACTCTTTTTATTTTTTTGAGTCTATTCGGACAAGTATTGCATTGGGTGTACACCAGGATATATGTTGTCCATTCTTGTATTTTATTTTATTATGGATTGAGACTTAAAAATTTATTATATTATTTAGATAGTACATTTTAAGTTTACTCTAACGGGTCTATTAAATTGGTTTTGCCCATTGGAGTTGTGTTGCTAGATATTGCCTCATGGCTAGTCCCTTAGTATTTTGGGACTGAGGTATGACATAGGTTTTGTGGTGGCCTATGCAGGTCAGAATAATCATTTTGGTTACATTATGTTACTATACCGAGCGAGCCTGCGTTATGATATGTTTGTTAAGATTTCAATCCACAAATGCTATTGGAACTTCCTTTAATTTCTTGTATCATTCTTGAACCTCGTGATAGTATCCATTCATACTTCTTTTGAATTCTTATTCATTTTCGTCTTTTTATATCTCGGAGAGAAACACTCGTGCGCAAAATTTTTCCAGAAGAAGATTATCATCAAGGTGAAGAAGACATATTTGATAGAATATTTGTAAGTATATAGTTACCTGGATATGGCATATTATGTAGATATTTTTTAGATAATAGATTTATAATAGATTAAAGGTATGAGGGCAAGCATTTTGCAATAAGAACCTAAAACAAGATAGACTCAATCAATTGCCTAGGTTAGAAGTGATGTGTTACTAGTAGATAAACCTTCTAGATGAAGATATAATATTATATTTTTATAAGATGGTTTGATCTAAGGTGGATAGACTTCTCGACTAGCAATTTGGTTTGGAGGTTAATAAATTGATGAAGATGTGAATTATTAAATTTTGGTACTTTGAGGCTTAAACTTTGTCACGACCCGCACCCAGTATAGGGGCACGAGTAGTGAACAATGCCCAGCCTACGCCGCAGCATCGGCGATATAATACTATTTGGGTAAACTATCTATCTAGTAATCAAGATATAATAATGCCACCAATATAATATGAATACTCAATCACAGATTTATAAGATGGAACAATCGCATGAATATGATAAAAGAATAGAAGAGTCACAATACAACTCACAAGAAGAGATAATATCCAATGAGTCAAGAAATACTAATAACTGAGCTGGATTCAAATTCACTACAAAGAAACTAACTACTATGCTATGAGTCCTGGGTCGTCTGTCTCAGTCGGGATAAGACCCTTTTGAGCCAAGGTCTCTGGCTCTAAGTCAACCACGCCTTGAGGCCTGTAGTGAGTGGAGTACCACTTCTCAGTGTCATCTGGAAAAAATATATCCAGTCACAAAAGAAGCAAAGTACAACTTTCACAGCAGTTCTAATAAATGATATAAACTATGTAACAGTAAATAGATATGAATATACAAGATATAATATACAAGTACAAGAGATATATAATATAGGAATACTGAAAATAAATAAAAGAATGAGCATCATAGAAATGAACAAGGAATACTACTACTAAATGAGTGAGTACCAGCTTTAACATGTGATCGGCTTGGAAACTTGCACAAGGATTATGGCCTGGTTAATCATACGTGCAGTGTATGATTTACACTATTCAAGAAACAAGACATGCACAACGAGGGTATGATCAAATATCTACACTAAATACTCCCCATCTCCAACTAGTATAGTGGATCCAACCATGGTATATTATGACACAGGATTCACTGGGTAGGTAGCTAGTCTCTCCAAGAATTAATGTCTGTACATGTACAAGAAAAACAAGGAATAAGGCATGTACAAGATACACCATAAATACTAAGGAATAATATCTCATGACGAGATCCGGATATACCAATCCGTGTAACCATCATGTCAAAAAATAAATGATATCTACACTAAATATAAGAAATATAGAGGATATCATAAATAAAAAACTATCAGAGAATATACTTGCCTATAATCCGGTGAACAATATCAAAGATGTCCGGTATGGTGTCTTGAAGACGTAAATATAGAATATTACATCAATACAATGTTTTAAAATAAAAATAAGTTAAACTAGTCAACTTCTAGGTCATAAAGCCATTTCTAAGTCAAAATAATCAAACTAGGTCAACTCTAGGTCAAACTAGTTAAACTTGGTCAAACTAGCTATTTCTAGGTTGTATGAGTCCATCCCTAGGATGTTGGATCCATACACTATGTAACTAGGCCATACTAGCTATACTAGGATACTTAGAAACTAACAAGATACCGTATCATAAGATACGTAATTTATTAGATATAAAAATATTATAACATATATATACAAGACAAAATATATATCACTCTTAGTTAAACTATTGCTAAGTGGATACCTTGGCTTTGAACCAAAAGCGATATCATACCACCTACACACTCATCTTGATGTGCAAACTCAATACCTTGAGTAAAATCCAATACCTTGACATTACCTTGGTATCACAAGGTAATTCAATATCTAACTTATTACTACTACCCATACTCCTTACTATACACTAATATGTATATATAAACTTATAGCAATACTATACTAACTATATACTAACATACCCCTTCGAATATTCAATACCAGTACCCAAGATACCTCACTCTTATTACCTTGATGTATCTCAAGGTAATCTAGAAATAATGCTAACTAATATTAACTAGTGCTTATGTATATATATATATATATATCTCATATACATATATATATACTAACTTATTTACAATATATACATAAACTACTAGCTTATCAATATAAACTAACTAACTTATAGATTATATATATATATATATATATATATATATATATATATATATATATACTAACTTACTAACTTATCAAATAAGCTAACCAACTTATCAAACTGCTGCTGCTTCTCGCTGCTGCTGCAACTTACTACAGCAGCTTCTGTTTATCATTGCAGCTTCTGCCACTGCTTTCTGCTTCTGCTTCTGCTACTGCTGCTGCAGTTGCTTCTGCTTCTCTATTCTGCTTCTGCTGATGCTTCTCTCAGCTTTTTTGCTGTTTCTCTCAGCTTATATCCCTGCTTTTTCACTGGTTTCCTCCCTGCTTTTCATGGTTTTCTTCATTGTTTTCCATGGTTCCTTCTCCCCTCTAGCTCACATACATATATACACACATCTACACACACACACACACACACACATACATATATATATATATATAGTATTATATATATATATATATATATATATATATATATATATATATATATACACACAAATATATATATATATCTACCATATATATAACTATACTAGAGATGCACATGAACTCCTACTCTCCCTGGATCATCAACACATCAACAAGAATTATAAAACATATATACATACATATAAAAAAAAAAATATATATATACATATATCTCACATTATAATTATAATATTATAATATCTATAACTAAGGCAATTGAATTAAAATGCAACAAAACAAACACGTGAAGTGCAACGCACCCGTATCATACTAGATCTATGATACGCTTCTGATACGGCTCCACCACACAACCAAATATATCCCGAAGGATACGAGCAAGTCTAAAATCATAATTATAAATAATACGAAGAGCTAGCTACTCAACTACATATCCGTGTCATAATGTGACATGCTCAAACCCCCGTGTCGGAGAAAACCCCCCAAATCAACCCGTATCTCCAAATTATCGGGATACGGCCTACACGTATCCAGTTATTGATACAACACTAGCCACACACAACCAAACATATATCAATTTGGTCTAATTGACCTATTGACAAACATATGATGTGCCAATCTCAGAATTCTTCAAAATTGACATAAAATATCACATAACTTTCTCCATCGGCCTCCTATAAACATAATTCTAATTCCTATGGGTAACCTTAGCATATGGGGTGGTTCCTAATGATTAAAATATAGATTTATAGTCTAATTAGAGAGAGAAAAAAACTAAATTGTACCTATTGGGAGATGGATTCTAAATAAAACCTCCAAATTGAGTGAAAAGTGCCTTCAACTTATAGATCCTTGCTTCCTTCTTGTAGATTCTTACTCTAATAGCCTATAATGATGATTTGGGAAGAAATTAGGAAGAAATTTGGGTAGAATTTGATGTGGGAATGAAGAAATTTGGAAGAGAAAATTCTAGATCTAAATTTAAAATAAAAAATGAAGAGAGAGAATATTCCCTCCATCTATACTAGGCCAGCCCCCTTCTCCCTTCCCCAAGATACTATGAAATGTCTAAAATATCCCTTGGGGCTTGTCATGAAAACATAATTAAGGAAGAAAGGTTCTAGTCTAATTGGTTTAACTTAATTAATCATCTTCCTAATGGTTGGGCTTACTATTGGGCTCAATTCTAACTAGAATTAAATATTGGTCTATGGATCTAATCTAAACTAGTTAGTTCCACTAACACAAGTCCAAAATAAAATTTAACATCTAACAATAAACAAATAATACAATAAATAAATATTCAACATGCACAATAATTAATTAAAAATAAAATAACCAAAATATCCTTTTCTGGAAAATATGGTAGTGACAAGTCTACCCCCCTTAAAATAATTTTGTCCTCAATATTCAAAGATGAAACTACCCCCAAAAAATAAAACAGAACAAAATCAGGAAAGAACATGCCTCAAGGCACAAACAAATATGGGTAACTCTCTCACATTTTATGCTTCCTCCCCTAGGTAGAATCACCCGAAGAGTGATGCCTCCATGCGACGCGTACCAATAGAATAGTTTGGTTCCTCAGTACCTTCTCTCTCCGATCCATAATCTTAACTGGCTGCTCTGGATAGCTAAGAGTAATTTCCACCTCTATCTCCGAGTGATCCAACATGTGACTAGGATCCGCCACGTACCATCTCAACTGCGATATATAAAACACGTTATGCACTTCCTCTAATGCAGGTGGAAAGTCTAGTCTGTAAGCAACTGCACTGACCCTCTCAAGAAGACCAAAAGGTCCGATAAATTGCGGACTAAGCTTCCCGCCTCCACTGAAATGAATCGTGTCTCATGTCAAAGAAATCCTCAGAAATACCAAACCACTAACCTAGAACAAAACATAATCTTAAGAACTTAATCTATAACAAACAACCAATATCAAGCACAAAACAAAATCTAAAACTATACCTCAAACTCCAAAGGTCTCCGGTGGCTATCGGCCCAATGCCGCTGTCGGTTCTGCGCCACTCGAAGTATGTCTCTGATTAGCTTAACCTTCTTTGCTGCATCCACAACCATCTATGGCCCTAGCAAAACTCTCTCTCAAACATTGTCCCATGACAAGGGAGTACAATATCTCTGACCGTACAGATCCTCAAAGGGTGATATCCCTATACTAGCCTGGTAGCTGTTGTTGTAAGCAAACTCTACCAAATGGAGATGGTCCTCCCAAGATCCCCCAAAATCTAGTACACAGGTACGCAGCATATTATCGAGAGTCTGAATATTCCTCTCTGACTATCCATCCATCTGGGGGTGATATGCAGTACTGAACTTGATCTGGGTGCCCAAACTCGCCTGCAAACTCCTCCAAAAATGAGAAGTGAAACGACTATCCCAATCTGAAACTATGCTGATAGAAACCCCATGTATCCTGATGATCTGCCTCACATACATCTCTGCCAACTTCTCCGTAGACGAGCCCACCTTAAAAGGTAAAAATTGGGCCAACTTGATCAACCTGTCAACGATGATCCAAATCACATCTTTCTCTCCTGGAGATCATGTCACTACCACGTTCCAAAAACAGGGGTATTTTTGACTTTTATATATATTTGATATTGCGTGTATTTAATTTAAATAATTGCATGAGATGTGTATTTATAAATATATTATATACTGTGTTCTTAATGTTGAGCTAGTAGACTTGACCTAGAAGCCCACTAGATGAACACCTGACCGAAATATAGGGTTATGAATTTAATTTGTATTATTTAGGATTTAATTATTGAGGTTGTAATTAATTATCGTAATTTTATTTAATTATTGTGCCTTGTCGTTGCTTTGATATTTGGAGCGCTACCCTAGCTTTTGTCTTCCAACAAATTTCACAACCTTGCCCTAGACGTGCCCGCCTTCCATTCTGACCTTTTCGTAAATCATAATTATGCTCTCTTGTGCTTCATTTTAGCCGCACAATATTCGTCGCGGACGTTTATTTAATTTCTAAATAAATTCCAACTTTGTATCGTTGTGCGTTCCAATCGAAATTGGTGGCAATCTCGACCCATTTTTCGTGCAACCCAAATTAGGGTAATATTTTGTTCTGAGTCTTCTTCACTAATGATATTTGTGACCCAACCTAATTTTGGCCCCATGTATTTCTAATTAATTTTAGAACACCGCTTGCATTTGTTTCTAATTAAATTGGGGATACCAACTTTGACTAATCCCGTTTAATCCCAATTTAATCCAAGTACCCCATTAATTATGCCCATACAAAACACACAACACCTCCCTCACCCTATAAAACACCAACCACCATTCTCCCACAATTTTTGCATCATTTCATGTGTCTGTGCAAATACCCAAATTTAAGGGGGCTCATTTACAAATATTGCATTAGGTGTCAACACCGCATTGGTTCAAACCAAATGGAGAGCGCAAAAATTTGACTAGTCAACCAACCCTCATCCTTACATGAGTAAATTCCTCATGTCAAATCTTGACCACTCATTCAAAATGGGAGCTTCAACACCACTCATTCCCACACACCCCTTCCTATTTAATGTCTCTTCATGCACCCTTTCCCAAGCAAGCCCTAATCCCCAAACTTAGGGAAGCCCCCATCTTCTCCCTCCTCCCTCCTCACAAGCCCCTCAACCGTAGGTAATTTTTTCCTAAATTTTTCCTTTTCTCTTCTTCTTCTTCTTCTTCTTCTTCTTCTTCTTCTTCTCCTCCGTCTTTTTAAAAAAAGGAGAGGGAATAAAACCAACTCCCCCCCCACTGTTCACCCGACCGACTGCTCATCCCGAGCTCACCCCCTCGGCCTGAGTTCAGCCTGCTGCACCGACCCCGCTCCATCGTCCATCCGCCAACTCCTCCTCCATCTTCTCCGGCCAGCTCTTTCCCCCGGCAGCCAACCCGAAGCCGCATCACCACCATCATCATCAACTCCTCCAGCCGGCCACCCATCCGACTCACCACGACTGCACCCGAGCCCTACCCCGGCGAGCCCCCTCGACTCCGACCAGTGACCACCCTCCTCCATCACCACCACCCGCGCCATCTCCCTCGTCCTGAGTTCCCTGCCACGAGCTATCACCACCCGTTCACCCCCAGCTCCACCTCGACCCCGGTTGTCCAGTCTATCCGCCGAGCACCTTCCTCTGCAGCCGCCGACGCCTTCAACCCACCGCTCAACTCGAGCAGCCACTCTACCACCATTCTCCGGCATCCCTGTTCATATCCCTGCCATCCACCTCGCCGGCTCTTTCGAGCAGTCCCCACTGGAGCTACTCCCCGCCATTGCCTGCAACCCACTCTTCCCCACTCGACCGGAGTGCCTCGACCACCCGCAGCACAACTGAGCACTCATTGGACCACCCAGAGCAGCCCCGACGTCCCTGTCCTCCACCTCGCCTGAGCTGCCGAGCCCTGATCACCACCATCTTCATCATCATCATCACGATCGCCTTAATCGTCATTGTCATCACCATCGTCATCGCCTTCGTCATCGTCTTCGTCTTCATCTTCGTCTTCGTCGTCATCGCCAACCCCGTGCACGCACACAGGTACGGCTTCCTTCCCTCGCGTACACATATGCGTGTACATACGTATGTATGTATGCATGTATGTATGTAGTATATACATTGAATGTGTAGGATTCATATATGTATACGCATATACATATCTATATATTATATTTCTCTATTTATATATATGTATTCAATAATATATTAGTATATACGTATTTAATGATATATGTTAATATGTTGTATTGGTATATATATATATATATACACATGTAATTTGGTAGATGTAAATATAATATTAAATTCTATTTAGTATATATATACATATATATACGTATTGTATATATCTCTCTCTAATATATGTTATATATATACAAAGTATTAATTTTTATTTAAAGTATATATATATATACATATATCTATTTTTCGTACCAAATGGATATTAATGTATATGTTAGTAGTAATATATATAATATATATATATATAGGTACTAGGCGACCCAAGTGTAATTACGGATACCCCGTCTTTACATTGACCTGTAACCCTGTAAATGTTAGTTGACTGCCACATGTACACTGACGTACTGGCGAGATCCGTATTATTTTGACCGTCTGTCTTGTACAGCAATCACAGACGCGACGCCCGTACAACTTGACGCACACTGACCCTAGTTGACCAGTATCATACCTAGCATAGCCCTGAGTCCAGTGTATTATGATTGTGTGTTAGTGTAGCACCTGATGCAAATGTTATATTTATGATATGTCTATAGGACTGTTGGATCATCCAGGCGATACTCTAGAACAGGACGTTGGTATTACCAGCTAAAGACCCAAGGCGAGTACATTCTCTGATAATTTCTAATTATTTGATAATTTCTATAATTCCAGTATCTAGAAATGTTACATCTGATCCTTGACACTATGTTACACGGACTAGTATATAGATTGGATCTGCAGTCATGAGATGTTATATTGATTATCGTATTGACATTATTGACATTGTATACGATATTGATATTTAGACATTGTACATGATAGATTGGATATTGCTCGTGTATCGTGATGTGTCATGGTTGGATCCACTGTACTAGTTGGGGACGGGGAAGTAGTTAGTGAGAAATGTGATTATATCCCTATTGTACAAGTATAGAACAATGTTAGTGTTAATCATGCTCCTTACGTATGATTAGCCAGGCCATATAGCTCTCGCACATGTTCCCAAGCCGATCATATATCGAAGCTACTATTTCATACACTTAGATTAGTTACAGTTCTCTATTTTAGATCATATACAACATCACCCGTATATGATATTGTACCTCGTTCTCTTTATTTCATATATGCACTGACTGTATCATATTGCCTATATTGCCTGTCTCTTTACATAGCCTGTCTTTTTATTTTGCCATTGCATTTATTCACGGTCTTCTCTCATTATATAGCATCATCTGTTTATTGTTTTATAGTCCTTATCAATTAAATGAAACTGTTTATTTGAGATGTACTTTGCTCCTTCCTGACTGGAAATATTTTTCTAGACTATTCCTTAGAGGACTGGTGTCCGACATTTTATGGACCACAGGGTGAGTAGCTGCAGACTTGGACTTGGTAGTTCAGTTGTGATTCCGGGAGGTCTAGCCGGAATCACTAGTTATCTAGTTAATTCTTTTAGCAGGTTATTTGGTACCGGATTTGTCTCTGGCATACTTTGTTGAGACATGGATGTTTGTTGAGTTAGATTATTTACATTTAGACTTGTGTTGTATTTTATTTTATTTCTTCGATATCTTATCGTGTTGTAGTTATGTGATTGAGTATGTTGTTTATATTATTTTGAGTTATCCGTGTCTCCTTATGGAGCTGGATACTCGTGCGAGATTGTTTAGATAGTGCTTTGACCTAGACAGCGTTCTACCGCCGATGCTGCGGCGTAGGCTGGACATACCCACGTACTCGTGCCCAAATTTCGGGTGCGGGTCATGACAAGTTTTTTTAGTGGCGGCCCATGCAGGTCAGACTTCGCAAATTATGCGATGTCGTGGTAGTGTGATATCTCAGTTGTACTACTGCGTGCCTGCGATAGGATCTAGGATATAGCATACTAGGATGAGAGCGAATACTTAATCACAATTCCTTGAGAGATTCCTCGGATGACCCCTGAGAATATTATTATAAATTCCAATTTAAATCATTTTCCTTGTTTTCGTCCGTTCTCACTTGTTGATATTGAATTTAATTCTTGTTGATCAGTTATTAAATTAAGATCTTGGTGTCATTGTAGAGTTTGATTTCATATCAAGATGAATTTTACGGACTAATTTATGGTATCATCTGATGACACATGTTGATGAGGACAATGAGAAAGATTAACATTAGAGCTATTGGACTATAAGATGTGGATTTAAATTATAATTTGAAGGTTGAAAATGAATTTCAATTTTTAAGAATTTTGAGGAGTTGAGATATTATGTTATTAAAAAATTTTGACGATTCAGATTTAATTCAATGAACCTAGACAAAGCTGTAAGGATTTTTGGAAGTGATTAAATTTTTGTTTCAGTATTTGAATATTTGACTTTGAGGAAAGTATATGCATTTTACTTTAAATTGTTTGAGGAGTTAGTTTTGAAGATTTTATTTTGAGGATAAAATTTTATAGTGGAAGATATATATATTAGTATATGAGTAGATGAGGTGCATGTGTAAGGATCTGTTGGCTTGAGCATGATTGAGATTGCACTGTAAACTGACTTGGGTGTCCATCTAGGGTTGTATTAGAGGGAGCAGTAATTAGTATGGTGTGTTGCACTAGGTGTACACTTGAGTGATAAGAACAACTAGTATCAACAATTGCAGTAGGTAAGAAAGCTAGCAGTGAGTGTGCTTGTAGTAGAACTGTGGTACCTAAAGGGATAGAGGTATCAAACCTTGGATGCATCATTGACCTATGCAATCACAACTAGGAATATTTCCAATCTATTTATCTTGTTATCCTTATTCCTTTTGAATGTTGCTTCTTTAGAACTTTACTGTCCTTCCTTGATGATATCGCATTTATTGCCTTAATTGATTCTTTTGGATCTGTCTTCAGGATGTCGCCGAAGACACGATCTATGAGAGTGGGAGCACCAGCTTTAGAGGGGTCTGCCACCTCTCTACCTGATGGACAGACAGTTGTAGTTTCTCCTACATCTCCGATGCATGTGGGAGTATCTGTACTTTTCGGGGGTCCTCCTCCCCCACCTGTTCAGAGGATTGCCGTAGCTGTGACGGACAACCTTCCTCCTCCATCAACTCTGATTTCCAGAGGTGTGCCCATTGACGGGGCACAGATGTTTACTTTGATCCAGGGCATGGTAGATGCCCAGAGAGTGACGGCAGACGCTCAGCGAGTTCAAGCTGAGGCTCAGAGGGTGCAAGAAGAAGAGAACCAGGCACAAATAGAGCTGATGAGAGAGAGCATGGAGAATGCTCATCAGGTGGCTCTCCAAGCTGTAGAGAGAGTAGCACAATACCAGCAGTTTCCTGGCCAGCAACAGCAGAGATCAGGCACTATAGTGGACTTCAAGAGGATGATGCCTCGAGAGTTCAAGGGTATCGAAGGGATACTCTACGCTGACGACTGGCTAGAGGACATAGAGAGGAGCCTGCGATTGGCCCAGATTCCGAAGAGCTTACGGATAGAGGCGGCCAGCAGTCAGATGTTCGATATCGCACTCACGTGGTATCGCACGGATCCGAGACTTACTACACAAGGACTTACTTGGGAGACCTTCAAGGAGCTCTTCAAGGAGAAGTTCTTCCCCGACATGGCATTGGGAACCTTGGAAAGTCAGTTTCATGACTTGGTTCAAGGAAACATGTCGTTCGACGAGTACGCTACAGAATTCTGTCGATTGAGCCGTTTTGCATCGTCTATGATTCAGGACCCAGGAGATCGAGCCCGAAAATTTAGAAAGGGGATGACGAGAGAGATTAGGTCGCGCACTTCTGGTCGTCGTACCGCTACCTTTGAGGGTATCTTGATGGATGCCCAGATTGCAGAAGAGGATCTGGATCTCAGGCCTAAGAGGAGTCATAATATTTCTGGAGATATGAATGGTAGCGCAGGACCGGCCAAGCATCCCCATATTCAGCAACAGCCGTGGGTATTTCAGTATCAACAGCAATATCAGGCACCAGTTCATATTCACCAACAGCCATGGGCGTTTCAGTATCAACAACAGTACCAGGCACCAGTTCGTGTTCAGCAGGATCCGCAGCAGCTTCCGAGAGAGACACAACAGACTTGTCATTTCTGTAAGAATCCAGGTCACCTTTGGGAGAGCTGTAGAACGAGGCTAGGACTTTATTTGTACTGCGGTACTGCGGGACATCGAGTGAGGGATTGTCTTCTAGCCCCTTATCTTCCCGGCCAGCGCGCAGCTCCAAATTATAGAGATCCAGTTAGGCTACCTGTGGAACCGTATATTGCTCAGCACCCGCGGAGGAGCCACCCCAGCAGGGCGGAGCATTTGCGATGACGGTCGAGGAGACCGATACTGCAGGTAACGTGTTAGCAAGTTCTGTTCCTTCTTTCCTTCTGTTCTCTCTATTTGATTGATTGATTGATTCCTTAGTACCGTAGTTGTATTCGTTATTTCCTTGTTAGAATATAGTTAGTAGTACACCCTGACAGAGACTGTAATACATGACAAAACAGACCATAACCATGCATGTTTTCTCTAGATTGTATGTTGTATGACTATAGGTAAAATTTTCTTGGACCATAATTATTGGGGTTTGACCATAGCGAAGATTTATGAAGAGGTTATGACTTGACAAGAGAGATAAGATGATTAAAATTCGAGGATAAACATTGATTTAAATAAAGGGTTAAGAATTTAACATGGCAGAATTGATGATTTATTAATTTTAGGAAGATTATGATATGATTGAGGTTATCATTAAAATTTGAGGAAATTAAGGAGATTATCATTATATTTATTTGATTGCAAGATATGAATTTAAAATTTTATATTATGTATGTTGCATTTGAAGAATCCATAAGTATTGCATTGTTGAGTATTTTGAGGAAAAAGGAAATCAAGGAATAAAATAATTAATGGATTACTGTTTGAATTCAATTTTTGGGATAAGGATTTAGATTTTTGAATATGCATCGATTGGATTTAAATTGAGGAGTAAAATCATTAATGGATTAGTGTTTAAATTCAAACTTTTCAGATGACATTTCAAATTTTATAAATATACGTTAATTGGAATTTAATTGAAGGATTGGATTTATGGATTAGTGTTTTTAGATGGGATTTCTTAATGTGCCTTGAGTGAATTTAAATTAGAGGATTGGATGTTAAATTTTGAGTATTTAATTATTAACTTAAAATTTTGGAGAAAATTATGATAAAAATGGAATTGATTTTATCTCGAGGATTTTCAGGAATACAATAATTTCAGAATTTGAAAAATTGTGAATTGACAGGGTGGATTATATCATGATTATGTGGGTTGATGAATTTAACTTTTGATGGAAAATAATATAACGAGTAAATACTAATATGAGGATTTAAATTTCGAGGACAAAATTCTTTTAAGGAAAGTAGACTTGTCACTACCACGTTCCAAAAACAGGGGTATTTTTGACTTTTATATATATTTGATATTGCGTGTATTTAATTTAAATAATTGCATGAGATGTGTATTTATAAATATATTATATACTGTGTTCTTAATGATGAGCTAGTAGACTTGACCTAGAAGCCCACTAGATGAACACCTGACCGAAATATAGGGTTATGAATTTAATTTGTATTATTTAGGATTTAATTATTGAGGTTGTAATTAATTATCGTAATTTTATTTAATTGTTACGCCTTGCCGTTGCTTCGATATTTGGAGCGCTACCCTAGCTTTTGCCTTCCAACAAATTTCACAACCTTGCCCTAGACGTGCCCGCCTTCAATTCTGACCTTTTCGTAACTCATAATTATGCTCTCTTGTGCTTCATTTTAGCCGCACAATATTCATCGTGGACGTTTATTTAATTTCTAAATAAATTCCAACTTTGTATCATTGTGCGTTCCAATCAAAATTGGAGGCAATCTCGACCCATTTTTCGTGCAACCCAAATTAGGGTAATATTCTGTTCTGAGTCTTCTTTACTAATGATATTTGTGACCCAACCTAATTTTGGCCCCATGTATTTCTAATTAATTTTAGAACACCGCTTGCATTTGTTTCTAATTAAATTGGGGATACCAACTTTGACTAATCCCGTTTAATCTCAATTTAATCCATGTACCCCATTAATTATGCCCATACAAAACACACAACAACTCTCTCACCCTACAAAACACCAACCACCATTCTCGCACAATTTTTGCATTATTTCATGTGTCTGTGCAAATACCCAAATTGAAGGGGGCTCATTTGCAAATATTGTATTAGGTGTCAACACCCTATTGGTTCAAACCAAATGGAGAGCCCAAATATTTGACTAGTCAACCAACCCTCATCCTTACATAAGTAAATTCCTCATATCAAATCCTGACCACCCATTCAAAATGGGAGCATCAACACCACTCAATCCCACACACCCCTTCCTATTTAATGCCTTTTCATGCACCCTTTTCCAAGCAAGCCCTAATCCCCAAACCTAGGGAAGCCCCCATTTCTCTCTCCTCCCTCCTCACAAGCCCCTCAACCGTAGGTAATTTTTTCCCTAATTTTTCCTTTTCTCTTCTTCTTCTTCTTCTTCTTCTCCTCCTTCTTTTTAAAAAAAGGAGAGGGAATAAAACCATTCTCCGGCATCCCTGTTCATATCCCGGCCATCCACCTCACCGTCTCCTCCGAGCATTCCCCACCGGAGCTGCTCCCCGCCATTGCCTGCAACCCACTCCTCCCCACTCGACCGGAGTGCCTCGACCACCCACAGCACGACTGAGCACTCGTCGGACCACCCAGAGCAGCCCCGACGTCCCTGTCCTCCACCTCGCCTGAGCTGCCGAGCCCCGATCACCATCATCTTCATCATCATCATCACGATCGCCTTAATCGTCGTTGTCATCACCATCGTCATCGTCTTCGTCATCGTCTTCGTCTTCGTCGTCATCGCCAACTCCGTGCACGCACACAGGTACGGCTTCCTTCCCTCGCTTACACGTACGCGTGTACGTACGTATGTATGTATGTATGCATGTATGTATGTAGTATATACATTGAATATGTAGGATTCGTATATGTATACGCATATACATATCTATATATTGTATTTCTCTATTTATATATATGTATTCAACAATATATTAGTATATATGTATTTAATAATATATGTTAATATGTTGTATTGGTATATATATATATACATGTATTTTGGTATATGTAAATATAATATTAAATTATATTTAGTATATATATACATATATATACGTATTGTATATCTCTCTCTCTAATATATGTTATATATATACAAAGTATTAATTTTTATTTAAAGTATATATATATACACATATCTATTTTTCGTACCAAATGGATATTAATGTATATGTTAGTAGTAATATGTATAATATATATATATATATAGGTACTAGGCGACCCAAGTGTAATTACGGATACCCCGTCTTTACATTGACCTGTAACCCTGTAAATGTTAGTTGACTGCCACATGTATACTGACGTACTAGCGAGCCCCGTATCATTTTGACCGTCTATCTTGCACAGCAATCACAGACGCGACGCCCGTGCAACTTGACGCACACTGACCCTAGTTGACCAGTATCATACCTAGCATAGCCCTGAGTCCAGTGTATTATGATTGTGTGTTAGTGTAGCACCTGATGCAAATATTATATTTATGATATGTCTATAGGACTGTTGGATCATCCAGGCGATACTCTGGAACAGGACATTGGTATTACCAGCTAAGGACCCAAGGCGAGTACATTCTCTGATAATTTCTAATTATTTGATAATTTCTATAATTCCAGTATCTAGAAATGTTACATCTGATCCTTGACACTGTATTACACGGACTAGTATATAGATTGGATCTGCAGTCATGAGATGTTACATTGATTATCGTATTGACATTGTACACGACATTGATATTTAGACCTTGTACATGATAGATTGGATATTGCTCGTGTATCGTGACGTGTCATGGTTGGATACACTGTACTAGTTGGGGGCGGAGAAGTAGTTAGTGAGAAATGTGATCATATCCCTATTGTACAAGTATAAAATAATGTTAGTGTTAATCATGCTCCTCACGTATGATTAGTCAGGCCATATAGCTCTCGTACATGTTCCCAAGCCGATCACATATCGAAGCTACTATTTCAAACACTTAGATTAGTTACAGTTCTCTATTTTAGATCATATACGACATCACCCGTATATGATATTGTACCTCGTTCTCTTCATTTCAAATATGCACTAACTGTATCATATTGCCTATATTGCCTGTCTCTTTACATAGCCTGTCTCTTTGTCACTACCACATTCCAAAAACAGGGGTATTTTCAACTTTTTATATATTATTAATATTATGGTATTTATATTAAATGATTTCTCGATATGTGTATTTAAATTAAATAATTGCATGAGATGTGTATTTAAATATATTATATATATACTGTGTTCATTAATGTTTGAGCTGGTAGACTTGACCTAGAGGCCCACTAGACGAACACCTGGCCGAATTATGGGATTATGTATTTAATTGTTTTATTTAGAATTAAATTATTAGAGGTAGTAATTAGTTACCGTAATTTAATTAATTATTGCACCTTACCGTTGCTTCGATATTTGGAGCGCTACCCTAGCTTTTGCCTTCCAACAAATTTCACAACCTTGCCCTAGACATGCCCGCCTTCCATTCTGCCTTTTTGCAACTCGTAATTATGCTTTCTTGTGCTTCATTTTAGCCGCACAATATTCATCGCAGACATTTTTTATTTCTAAATAAATTCCCACTTTGTATCGTTGTGCGTTCCAATCGAAATTGGAGGCAATTTTGACCCATTTTTCGTGTAACCCAAATTAGGGTAATATTCTGTTCTGAGTCTTCTTCACTAATGGTATTTGTGACCCGACCTAATTTTGACCCCATGTACTCCTAATAAATTTTAGAACACAGCTTGCATTTATTTCTAATTAAATTGAGGATACCATTTTATCTGATCCCGTTAATCCCGGTTTAATTCTAGTACCCTGCTAATTGAGCCCATACCAAACATACAACACCCCCTCACCCTACAAAACACCAGACACCGAATCGCCCATCAAATTTTCATCATTTTATGCGTCTGTGCAAATAACCAAATTTAAGGGGGCTAATTTGCAATTATTACATTAGGTGTCAACACCCCATTGGTTCAACTAAATGGAGACCCCAAATATTGACTAGTCAACACCCTCATCCTCACATGAATAAAATACCTCCATGTCTAATCTTGGCCATCCATTCAATGGGTGCATCCGCACCCTTCATTCCCACATACACCACCCTATTTAATGTCCCATCACAAGCCCTAATCCCCAAAAACCTAGGCTAGCCCCTACCTCCTCACAAGCCTCCAACCGTAGGCTTTCCATTTTTCTCCATTCTTTCTTCCCTTCTTCTTCTCCTTCTCTTTCTTTTGAATTAAAGAAGGGGGAAATCATCACCCTCTGTGCACTGTTCCCGGCCGGCCACCCGACCAGGCCCTGACCGCAGCCGGCCTGCTGCTCCGGTCACACTCCACGACCCCGGAGCTAGCCTCGTCATCCCAACGCCACCACCACCCGGCGGCCAACCCAACAACCACCACCCGAACCACCAGCTTCCGTCCTCTTCCAGCCAACTCCACTTCCCAGTCTCCTCCTCCCACTGCTGTAAACCGGCCACCCTTCCCTGTACTCCGACCACCACCTGAGCTCAACTCCACCACGAGCACCCCGACTTCCTCCAGCCTCCATTGCCCAGCCAACTCACCTCCCTGTATTCCGAGCGTCGAGCTCCTACTCCCCGATGTAACTCCTCCGGCCCGGCCAGCTCCCATTGCATCTCTCCGGCTCCGGTCAGCCAAGCACCCGACCCCGATCTATTCATCCCCGCCGGCCTGCTGTCATACTCCACCTTCCCCGGCCGAGCCACTCCCCGCTAGCCTGCTACTCCCACCGGCAGACCACCACCGTATATCACCTATCACCACCATCATCATCATCAACATCCACCTCACTCTTCTCCGCCACTCCCCGGCCAAACACACGACGCCGACCGATCCCTGCACCCCGCTCCAGCCGACCCCGGCCTGAGCTCCGGCCAACCCCCGGTGAGCACTCCTCTCCCTCTCCCTCCTTCATTGTATATTTTGTATATATACGTATGTGTATACGTATATGTGTACGCATATTGTGTATATGTGTACGTATATATATATCTATATATATATAGTGTACTTCTCTATTTGTATATATATGTATTCAATGTGTATGTGTATATTAATATACCTGTATATAGTATAAATATTATTTTGGTATAAATAAATATTGATAATATATATTAATTAATACGTATTTTTGGTATAAATATGTATACCTATATATATATATATATATGTTCGTATTTTGGTATATACATATATACCTATATATATGTAGTATATGTTAGTATTTGTAATTGGTGTATATATATACATATATATATATATATATATATACATATATATATATACATATATATATATATATATATATATATATATATATATACATATATATATATATATATACATATATATATATATATATACATATATATATATATATATATATATATATATATATACTTGTAAAACATATTTTGGTATATATAAATAAATGTAGCATAATATATATATTTGGGTATATAATATGTATATATATATACGTATTTGGTATATGTATTAATTGGTGTATATATATATATGTACATTCAGTATATATGTATATATATATTCCTTGTATACGTATAAAATATGGTATGCATTTTCAAACTTATATATATATATGTTATATAATTCTATTATGAGTATACACCAATACATATTTTGTATATAATTTGGTATAACCATATATATGTATTAATTTAATTATTGATAATATGTTTAATTGGTGAATGTACTAGATGACCCGAGTGTAAATACGGATACCCCGTATTTACATGGACCTATGACCCTGTGAACTGTTAGTTGTCTGCCGCACGTACACTGACGTACTGGCGAGCCCACCATTTTTAATCGTCTGTCTTGCCCAGCAATCACAGACGCGACGCCCGTGCAACTTCACGCACTTGACCCTAGTTGACTAGTGCCATACCTGGCACGGCCCTGAGTTCGATGTTTATGATTGTGTTAGTGTAGCATCTGATACAAATGTTATATTTATGATATGTCTATAGGACTGTTCGTTTATCCAGGCGATACTCTGGAACAGGACATTGGTATTACCAGCTAAGGACCCGAGGCAAGTATATTCTCTGATAATTTCCAATTCCTTGATAATTTCTATAAGTTCAGTAATCTAGAAATGTTACATCTGAATCCTTGACACTGTGCTACACGGACTAGTATATAGCTTGGATCTGAAGTCATGAGATGTTACATTGATTATCGTATTGACATTGTACACGACATGTATATTAGACATCGTACATGATAGATTGGATATTGCTCGTGTATCGTGACGTGTCATGGTTGGATCCACAGTACTAGTTGGGGGCGGGGAAGTAGTTAGTAAGAAATGTGATCATACCCCTTTATACAAGTATAGAACAATGTAAGTGTTAATCATGCTCTTCACATATGATTAGCCAGGCCATATAGCTCTCGTACATGTTCCCAAGCCGATCACATTTTGAAACTACTATTTCAAACACTTAGAATAGATTACAGTTCTCTATTTAGATCATATACTACATCACCCGTATATGATACTGTACCTTGTTCTTTTCATTTCATATATGCACTGACTGTATCATATTGCCTATATTGCCTGTCTCTTTACATTGCATGTCTCTTAAAATTGCCATTGCATTTATTCACTGTCTTCTCTCAGTATATAGCATCATCTGTTTATTGCTTTATAGTCCTTATCAATTAAATGGAACTGTTATTTGAGTTGTACTTTGCTCCTTCCAGAATGAAAATATTTTTCCAGACTATGCTTTAGAGGACCGGTATCCAACACTTTATGGACCATATGGTGAGTAGCTGCAGACTTGGACTTGGTAGTTCAGTTGTGATTCTGGGAGGTCTAGCCGGAATCACTAATCATCTAGTTAGTTCTTTTAGCAGACTATTTGATACCGGATTTGTCTCCTGCATATTTGATGAGACTTGGATATTTGTTGAGTTAGATTATTACATTTAGACTTGTGTTGTATTTAATTTTATTTGTTCGATATCTTATCGTATTGTAGTCATGTGATTGAGTATGTGTTCATATTATATTGTATCATCCGTGCCTCCTTATGGAGATTGGATTCTCGTGTGAGATTGTTTAGATAGTATCATGACCTTGACAGCGTTCTATCGCCGATGCTGCGGCATAGGCTGGACGTACACGCGTACTCGTGCCCCAATTCTGGGTGCGGGTCGTGACACGTTTTTAGTGGTGGCCCACGCAGGTCAGACTTCGCAAGTTTTGCGATGTCGTGGTAGTGTGGCATCTTTGTTACGCTACTGCGTGCCTGCGATAGGATCTAGGATATAACATACTAGGATGAGAGCGAATACTCAATCACAATTCCTTGAGAGATTCCTGGGATGACCTCTGAAAATCTTGTAATAATTTCCAATTTAAATCATTTCCCTTGATTTCGTCCGTTCTCACTTGTTGATATAAATTGATTATTGTTGATCAGTTATTTAATTAAGATCTTGGTGTCTTGTAGAGTTTGATTTCCTATCAAGATGAATTTACAGACTAATTTATGGTATTATTTGATGACACATGTTGATGAGGACAGTGAGAAAGATTAACATTAGAGCTATTGGACTACAAGATATGGATTTAAATTATAATTTGAAGATTGAAAATAAATTGCAATTTTTTAGAATTTTGAGAAGTTGAGATATTGTTATTAAAATTTTTTTTTGAGGATTCAGATTCAATTCACTGAACCTAGACAAAGCTGTAAGGATTTTTGGAAGTGATAAAAATTTTTGTTTCTGTATTTGGATATTTAACTTTGAGGAAGGTATATGCATTTTACTTTAGATTATTCGAGGAGTTAGTTTTGAGGATTTTATTTGAGGATAAAATTTTATACTGGGAGAGATATATTAGTATATAAGTAGATGAGGTGTATGTGTAAGGATCTGTTGGCTTGAGCATGTTTGAGATTGCACTGCAACTGACTTGGGTTCCATCTAGGGTTGTATTAGAGGGAGCAGTACTTAGTATGGTGTGTTACATTTGATATGCACTTGAGTGATACGGATAACTAGTATCAACAATTGCAGTAGGTAAGGAAGCTAGTAGTGAGTGTGCTTGTAGTAGAACTGTGGTACCTAAAGGGATAGAGGTATCAAACCTTGGATGCATCATTGACCTGTGCAATCACAACTAGGAATATTATTCCAATCTATCTATCTTGAATGTTGCTTCTTTAGAACTTTACTGTCCTTCCTTGATGATATCGCATTTTTGCCTTAATTGATTCTTTTGGATCTGTCTTCAGGATGTCGCCGAAGACACGATCTATGAGAGCGGGAACACCAGCTTTAGAGGGGTCTTCCACCTCTCCACCTGAGGGACAGACAGCCGTAGTTCCTCCTACATCTCTGATGCATGTAGGAGTATCTGCACTTTTCGGGGATCCTCCTCCCCCACCTGTCTATAGGATTGCCGTAGTTCTGACGGACAACCTTCCTCCTCCACTGACTCCGATTCTCGGAGGTTTGCCCATTGACGGGGCACAGATGTTTACCTTGATCCAGGGCATGGTAGATGCCCAGAGAGTGACGGCAGAAGCGCACCAGGCACAAACCGAGCTGATGAGAGAGAGCATGGAGAATGCTCATCAGGTGACTCTCCAAGCTTTGGAGAGAGTAGCACAATACCAGCAGTTTCCTGGCCAGCAACAGCAGAGATCAGGTACTATAGTGGACTTCAAGAGGATGATGCCTCGAGAGTTCAAGGGTATCGAAGGGATACTCTACGCTGACGACTGGCTAGAGGACATAGAGAGGAGCCTGTGATTGGCCCAGATTCCGGAGAGCTTACGGATAGAGGCGGCCAGCAGTCAGATGTTCGATATCGCACTCACGTGGTATCGCACGGTGCTGAGACTTACTGCACAGGGACTTACTTGGGAGACCTTTAAGGAGCTCTTCAAGGAGAAGTTCTTTCCCGACGTGGCATTGGGAACCTTGGAAAGTCAGTTTCATGAATTGGTTCAAGGAAACATGTCGGTCGACGAGTACGCTGCAGAATTCTGTAGATTTAGCCGTTTTGCATCATCTATGATTCGGGACCCAGGAGATCGAGCCCAGAAATTTAGAAAGGGGCTGACGAGAGAGATTATGTCACACACTTCTGGTCGTCGTATCGCTACCTTCGAGGGTATCTTGATGGATGCCCATATTACAGAAGAGGATCTGGATCTCAGGCCTAAGAGGAGTCACAATATTTCTGGAGATACGAATGGTTGCGCAGGATCGGCCAAGCATCCCCGTATTCAGCAACATCCATGGGCATTTCCGCACCAACAGCAGTACCAGGCACTAGTTTATATTCAGCAACATCCGTGGGCATTTCAGCATCCACCGCAGTACCAGGCACCAGTTTATATTCAGCAACATCCATGGGCGTATCAGTATCAACAGCAGTACCAGGCACCAGTTCGTATTCAGCAGGATCAGCAGCTGCCTCCGAGAGAGACACAGCAGACTTGTCATTTCTGTAAGAAGCCAGGTCACCTTTGGGAGAGCTGTAGAACGAGACTAGGACTTTGTTTGCACTGCGGCGCTGCGGGACATCGAGTAAGGGATTGTCTTCTAGTCCCTTATCTTCCCGGCCAGCGCGCAGCTCCAAATTATAGAGATCCAGTTAGGCCACCTGTGGAACCGTATATTGCTCAGCACCCTCCAAGGGAATCACCCCAGCAGGGCGGGGTATTTACGATGACGGTCGAGGAGACCGATACTGCAGGTAATGTGTTAGCAGGTTCTGTTCTTTCCTTCCTTCTGTTCCTTTCTATTTGATTGATTGACTGATTCCCTAGTACCGTAGTTTGTATGCATAATTTTCTTGTTAGAATGTAGTTAGTAGTACACCCTGACGGAGACTGCAATACCATGACGAAGGACACCATGACCGTACATATTTTTCTTAGATTGCATGACTGTAGGTATAATTTTCTTAGACCATGATTATTGGGGTTTGACCATAGAAGATTTATGAAGAGGTTATGACTTGACAAGAGAAACAAGATGCTTAAAATTTTGGAGGATAAGCATAAAGAGTTAAGGATTTAATATGGCAGAGTTGATGACTCATTGATTTTATCAAGATTGAGATATGATTAAATTATCATTAAAATTCGAGGATAAACATTAATTTAAATGAGAGGTTAAGAATTTAATATGGTAGGATTGATGATTATTGATTACGATATAATTTATCATTAAAAACTTGAGGAAATTAAGGAGATTATCATTATATTTATTTGATTGCAAGTTATGAATTTTTAAAATTTTATATTTGGATGTTGCATTTGGAGAATCCATAAGTATCGCATTGTTGAGTATTTTGAGGAAAAAGGAAACCGAGGAATTAGATTATTGATGGATTAGTGTTGAATTAAAACTTTTTGGGACGAGATTTAAATTTTATATATATGCATTGATTAAAATCAAATTAGAGGAGTGGATATTAAATTCCGAGTATTGAATTATTAACTTAAAATTTCGGGGGAAATTATGATAAAAATGGACTTTGATTTTAAATTCGGGGATTTTTAGGAATACGATAATTACATAATTTTGAAAATTGTGAAAAGACATTGTGGATTATTACCTGATTTCGTGGTTGATGAATTTAACTATTGATGGAAAATAACATAATAAATAAATACTACTATGAGGACCTTAAATTTCGAGGACGAAATTCTTTTAAGGAGGGTAGACTTGTCACTACCACATTCCAAAAACAGGGGTATTTTCGACTTTTTATATATTATTAATATTATGGTATTTATATTAAATAATTTCTCGATATGTGTATTTAAATTAAATAATTGCATGAGATGTGTATTTAAATATATTATATATATACAGTGTTCATTAATGTTTGAGCTGGTAGACTTGACCTAGAAGCCCACTAGACGAACACCTGGCCGAATTATAGGATTATGTATTTAATTGTTTTATTTAGAATTAAATTATTGGAGGTAGTAATTAGTTACCATAATTTATTTAATTATTGTACCTTACCGTTGCTTCGATATTTGGAGCGCTACCCTAGCTTTTGCCTTCCAACAAATTTCACAACCTTGCCCTAGACATGCCCGCCTTCCATTCTGCCTTTTTGCAACTCATAATTATGCTTTCTTGTGCTTCATTTTAGCCGCACAATATTCGTCGCGGACGTTTTTTATTTCTAAATAAATTCCCACTTTGTATCGTTGTGCGTTCCAATCGAAATTGGAGGCAATCTTGACCCATTTTTCGTGTAACCCAAATTAGGGTAATATTCTGTTCTGAGTCTTCTTCACTAATGGTATTTGTGACCCAACCTAATTTTGACTCCATGTACTCCTAATTAATTTTGGAACACAAC